>KZ451919.1:753077-785111 GCA_002786265.1 Apostasia shenzhenica
ATTTAATGAGTTATTAGATTCATTGGATTTGAATTTTAAATAATCAGATTTAATTAAATTAAATATTAATTTCAGCCATTTTAAATTTTTGAATCACAAAATAAATATTTAATATTTCATATATTTAATTTTAAATGATTAATTTCTCATGAATAATATTAATTCCTCATAATAAATATAATTAATCGAAATTCTAAATTTAAATTTTCCGGGATGTTACACCTGTAGCTTCAACAATAACGACCTATTTATTTGAATGAATAACATGAAGCCATGTGATGTGATTTAATCAACACACAGTAATGCTACCTGATTTACCCACTGATGGTTCCACATAAAAGTCTCATTGTTGCCCCACAAGTCTATCTACTTCCCGTCTAGAGAATGATTGGACTCTGGTCTCCAAAAGACAGATCACCACTAGAGAAGTGGGCTTTTTAACTCCACGATAATTTCAAAAGATTGCTTTAATCATTGGAGGGGGTGGAGGAGGGGTGAGTGTTGGGGGGTGGTAAGCCGCCCTCCTTAACAGTGTTGCCTCGAGACTCCCATCTCCTATTATTCAGTTTACCATCACCCGTTGGGGTTATGTAGTCCCTGAGGTTAGCAAGTTCTCTCTTCCAGTGTTTCTTTGAGATTCTTTTCTTGCCCTTGTGATTGAAGGCATTGGGGGAAAGCAATTTATGCAAGGGAGTTTTCAACTTCTTGTTGTTGGCTAAAGGGGGCTGCACATGAGGGTTATTAAGGGGCTTAATATCTCCTTCCTTCATACATAGATTAAGGACAACAAAGGGATTGTTGTGCTATGAGGCAAGGGTATTACTGTCTTTGCCTTCGGCTATAAGTTGGGTGGATTGGGCCTGCATATTGGACTTTTTTAGCTGCTGATTTTTAATGGCTGCATTCAAGACTGCACTTTGCAAACTGCAGTCTTGAGAATCTACAGTTTTCTTTAGGTCTGTATTGCCTTTCTGCTCGCGCTGCGGTAGTTCCTATGATGTGGCTTGCTATCCTAAAGTTCTGTGCTACTGGATCCGCCCAACTTACTGCAGTTCTGCATTGTTCTGCATTTTAGAGATGTTCAGGTGACTGTTCTGAGAAGTTTTTGCCCCTAGAATCTGCTGTGCCACACTCTGAACTACTGGGTTGGATTTCTCTGCTGCTGTTGGACTGTATTTTGCTGCTGTTGCCTTGCTGATTTCAGTGAGGTAGCAGGTTTAAACTTGTTAGGATTATTGCTTGCAGCTTGCTTGGGTTGCTGTCCAGCCAAGTTCTGTGGTTTTCAGCATTTGGTTACCAGCATCCAAGGACTGACTGATTCCTTCGTCACATTCTCGCAAGGGTCAGGTTGGGTGTGCAATAAATACTCGATTCTTTGAAAAAATTTACCTTTTGACCCATTGATCCAAACACTCGATTTAAGGGGTTGGGTTAAATTGACCCTAACACAGACTCTTGCGAAAGTAATTTTTTCCATATTTGTGGTGATGGGATCTAGCCATAACGGGGCACCAATCTCCGATGAGATTCTGGCTAGATTCTCCTTACCCCAGCAGTAGAGGGGGAGTTTAGGTAATCTAATCTAGATCAGTGTCGAGGAACCTACAGAGGAGGAGGGGTCAAAATCATGGGATCGAACATCAAGTCCTAGAATTTTTCCGGCCACCGTCCATGGTCTGCTTCGAATGATAGTGTCCCTATCTGCATCATTTTTGAATTGACAGATAAAACAATCATTGCTTGCATCGAGGACTTTAAAGCCATTATAGTGCCCCCATCGTTTGTGAAGCTCAGTTGCGAGAAAATGGAACGGCAGTCTCCTCCCAAATAATTTGCCAACTAACTATGAAGCTAGCTTGGATTGCATATACAAAACAGATGCGTGGTCAAGCTGGATCACTCCTTCCTTGATGTTTGCTAAGCTTGAAAGATCAATGCCACCAAAACCGACATACTCCTTGCGCGCCCATGCAAAATTAACTACAGGAATTTGCTGAGGCTGCTGCTGCTGTGGGATGCTGTGACTGCTGGGCTGTTTCTGCATAACAACCCCACCCCATTTGCTGAAAGTAACCTCAGATCTCTGCATGGTTGGTTGTGGAGCTTGTCGGTTTGCACTATTCTGAGGCTGCAGGAGGCTGGTTTGCTTGCTGGATGATGCAGAATTCTGCAAACTACTGACAGCAGCAATCTGTCGAACACTAGGTGGGCAGTGAACTGTTTCTGTAGTCTGTGAATTATTGACAGTGGCAATCTGTCGAACACTTAGTGGGCTGAATGTAGTTGCAGTCTGACCTGAACCTGCAGAAATGAACTTTGCGGGCTGCACGAATTCGACTTGCATAACAGACTTCCCCAAAGGGCCTCTTACATCCACACCCAAGATAATATTCGGAGCATCACAGGCACGTGGATATGATGCGGCCACCCCCCGGGCCGCAGGGTGGGATGAAGTCATACCTTGGGAGAATTCTGGATTTGAAGTTTGCTGCGAGGTAGGAATTTCCAACAAATAAACATCATTATCCTTGCATTGGTTGGAATTCAGCTCTCCAATTTCGCTGGTGCAAATGTTGGCTGCTATCCCAGTGCATCCAACTGCTATTGCTTGGGCATTCAGCTCTGTTTCGCTAGTGCTATAGGAGCCTGCGAAAATCCTTCCCCCAGCTTCCAATTTCGTGTGGTCGATGGATCCAAGCATGCTATTTTCGTTGCCAATGTTGCTGCCAGTGAATCCAGCCTATCCATTTGTTGGATCTGCGACGTTTTGCTTGGGAAGGTCATGGGAAGAGGCCAGAATTTGTTGGTTTGGACTGACCTTCGCCTGCAACATGGCCGCCCTGATTTCTTGCTTTGCGTTTGGCAACTTGGATGTCACCGGCGGGGAGGATGAACGCGTCAACAGCGGGCTGGTCTGTCTGGTGTTGCCACAGCCTTCCATCTTAGCTACAGCAGCAGCCACCACTCCTCCTTCCTCTTCCTTGCAAAGCCGGCCATGGATTTCCGACGGGGAGTCCGACCTCCCTCCAGCACACTTGTTTCCCAGCTCTCCTTCCCTCTTCCTCCCTGCTGGCAGTGATCTCCGTGAGTATTCCGGCGAAGGAGGCAGCGCCGACGAGTTCTCGCCTTCTTGTTGAGCCAAGCCACTCGTCCGCCCAGCTGAGTAAAACGGTAATTTTAAAAAAATTTAATAATAAAAAAAATAAAAAAAACATATTTAATAATTTATTAAAATTCAGGAACTTTAATATTATAATTTTAAAAACGTAAATTTGTGCGATATTAAGCGTTAAACTCAGGGACCTGAGCCTAATTCAACCCAAATTGGCTTTAATGTTTCTATTTATTAAGAGTAAAATTCACAAAATTAATAATTTTAACACATTTCGTTATTTCCAGTTTCCCGCGCTTCTTTCCTTCTCTCTTCAGCCAGCTTCTTGTTCCCTTTGTCCTCCTCCTCTGCCTTCTTCTTCTACGTTATGGGTTCATGTGCAAGAACCTCATGCCTCCTCATCGTCTCCCTCAGCCTTCTCCACACGCCAATCCTCCCCGTAATAATGGCCTCGTCGAAGAACATTATCCTCAACTTCCCACCCTTCTCCGCTGCGAACCTCGCCCTCTCCGGCGACTCAAGCCTTCAGAACGGCTCCCTCCGGCTCACGAACAGCGCCCCGGCCCCTGGCGCGTCGTCTTCAAGCTACAGCGCCGCACTCCTCCGGCAACCCATCTCCTTCCACAAAACCCAATCCTCCTCGTTCTTCACAAACTTCTCCCTCTCAATCGCAAACCCAGATCCCCTGCCTCAGCATTCCACCAATGTCGTCATGTTCTTTTTAGCCCCTTTTACATCAACCCGCTCTCTTCTTCTTTTTCCTCCCCATGCCATCAAGAACGGGTCCATTCTCGCGGTAGAGTTTTTCACCTCCGAGTTCCCGAAAGCCACGAGCACCGAGTTCGCCGTCGACATCGAACACAGCGAAGGATGGATAACTCTGAGAGCTTGGTTGGGGAAGATCAAGAAACCCGCCATCACAGAGCGTTTCACGATCCCAAGTCATTTCGTCGAACACATCTGTGTGGGTTTTGCATCATTGAAGCAGAGCAGCTCTGAGGCCCATGTTATCCAGAACTGGAGCTTGAAAATCTCGGAAAAGAAGGCTCCGATCTCCGGCGGCCTGAAAACTCTCAGTTTTATAACCTCTCGCGCTGGAGCCGTTGCTGTCTTCTGCCTCGCCTGCGCTTCCGTGCGCGAATGGGTGCGCCGGAAACTGGACGAAAAAGCGAAAGCGAAGTTTCTGAAGAACTTCCAACGGCTCAAGTTCGATGAAATACGAGCGGCGGCCAATGGGTTCGGGGAGGAAGAGCTCATCGGCCAGGGCGGATCCTCCGACGTCTTTAAGTTCAAGCTTCCCGGCTCCCCCACAACCTTCGCCGTCAAGCGTTTCAAGCGCGACGTCGGAAGCCAGCGCGGATACGTGCACGAGCTCTTGGCGATCACACGAATTCGCCATGATAATATTTTAGAGCTCAGAGGTTGGGCGGATTCCCGCACTCGTGAGAAGCTCCTCGTCTACGACTTCATGCCCAACGGCAGCCTTCGTCGAGCCCTGGAGTCGCGAGATGGAGACCCGCTGCCATGGCGGTTGAGGTACGCGGTGGCGACCAAAGTCGCATCGGCAGTGAGATACCTTCACGTCGACTGCGTTCCCGCGGTGTTACACTGCGACATCAAGAGCGACAACGTCCTCTTCGACGGCGCCTTCGAGCCGAAGCTCGCCGACTTCGGGATCTCGCTCGCAGGACCGCCGTACTCGTCTGTGGGGGCGAGTAGGGGATATGCGCCACCGGAGTGGAGGATGGGTGGGGCGGTGGATGCGAGCTGCGATGTGTACAGCTTCGGTGTTCTGCTGCTGGAGATCTGCAGCGGGAGGAGGCCAAGGACTGCGGCGGCGGCGGCGTACGTTGCGGCGGTGAGGAAGTTAGAAGAAGAGGGCGAGTTGCTTAAGGCGGCGGATCAGAGGATTGAGAATGGGTTTAATCCAGAGGAGATGGAGAGGCTGCTGAGATTGGGTTTGGCTTGTGTGGATTCCCAGAAGCAGAGCAGGCCGACGATGGCGAGGGTTCTGATGATATTAACGAAGGAGGCGGAGCTTGAGGAGCAGCGGCCCGTTGGGGAAGGAGAACGAGGAGAAGCTTCAGCCGTGAGCCAGCCCGTAGGGGAAGGAAGGGGGCCTTCTTCTTCCCTAAGCCAGTCCGTCGGGGAAGATGGAGCAGCTTCTAATGTGTAGGGCCGAAGGCAAGTCGGGTAAGTAAAAAAGCAAAAGTCAATCTCCAAATAAAAAAACGAAAGTCTAAGGCTCTTTTTGGTATTACTGTGCTCTATAAAAAAATATTGTTGAATAAAATTGTTTTATACGTTTAGTAAACTATTGTTAAAAGCTGCCATCAAAAGCAGAACTGGTTGGTTAAATTGCTGTGCTATCTAAAATATTTTTATTTTTGATTAAATTAGACATAATTTAAATAATTTTTATTACATATATTCTATAAATATATAATAATTAACTCATTCTATTAAATAATAAAATTTATGTACCATTAATTTTATAATTTATTTTATATTATTTTATAGTTTATTTGTATATTACTTATAAATTTTTAAAATAAATTTTATTTATTTTATATTATATCTACATAAATATGTATATATCATTTAATACATTTTTATAAAGAAAAATCAAACTTCAATTCAAGGGAAAAATCGAAGATAAAATGGAGTAATGCTAGATCCAACAAGGAGGCCGCACCAGCAACCAAGCTAGGCTATGGGACAGGTCGCCGGCATCTGCGACAATGTCCAGCCAGTTTTGTGGGCTTGATGTTTGTCGATAAAAAGCTTTAGAATCTTAACTATTGGGCAATTTATAGTCAGAAATATTCAAGATCTAAAAGCTCTCATTTTGGACAATTTATAGTCAGACCTTTAGAATCTTAACTATTGGATCAACATAAGTAGATCCAAAGACTAAGATTAAATGATTACTTTAGGATGGTTATCGGGCCATTATTTTAACAAGCCTAATAACTCTTAATTAATAAATTAACTCAATAAATAAATAAAAACACTCCGCAAAAGCTCAACATTATACCCCTCTCATCTCATGTAACATAAATACAAATAGCTTAGAGGGCATTTAATTCAATATTACCCTAGTATTATATCATATAATATAAATGTTATAACATTTAGGCGTTATCTTTTGAGTGATAATTTCGAAATTTTTTAAAAATGTATTTATACATATCATTAAACTAAATAATTATTATTTTTAAATAATATGATATAATACTAAAATGATGTTGAACTAAATACTCCTTTAATAAAATACGTGAAATAATCACGTAAAAAAATGTAATACATAAAAAAAAATATGCGAGGGTGATGTGATTACACTACGAATGGTGTCTTGTCGTCTCCAAAGCCAGTAATGGAGATGTTTTGTATAAGTTAATCTAACTTAAATACCGATAATAGTCGATGGTAGAAATGGACAATACTTGATTGTCGACAGTAGACATATAGACTTCGATAATGACCAACCACGTGATTGCAGGTCATGGCTGACTGACAATGACGATCGACATATGTGACTAGTGATAGATGAATTATAACAATTGGGTATGTAGGTGGTACCTATGGGACTACGTTGGAATATTGATTACCTATTATATCTCATTTATTTCTATTAGACTTTAAGTTGAGCAGCGTATATGTAATATTTAATATTATTAGATTGTATGAATATAAATAAATTTTGAACGATGATAAATATATAAATAAATCTTACAGAAGAAGTGTGAGCATGTAATTTTTTCAAAAAATAATTTAGTGAGTGAAATATAAAAAAAAATAGAATGATTAGTATACAATCATAATAACTTTAATGTTGTATATGAAATTATTTATCTTACAGGTATTTATATAATATCAGTTTTAAAATATAATTACAACGACAAAAAATATTTTAAGATTCTACATAATATAAAAATTAAAAATATAAATTATATAATGACATAAATTACTTTTTTGATTGATATTTACATAATATAAAAATTTAAAGGGGGATTTACATATAGAATATTGAATTTATCATAAATTACGCATTTCACCATCGTTTAGTAAATATTACGCATATCACACTCTGCTTATAATAGAAATATTACAATAGAAATATAAAACCCATAAGCAGAGTGTGATATACGTAATATTTACTAAAAGATAGTGAAATACGTAATTTGTGATGAATTTAATGTTCTGTATGTAAATTCCCCAAATTTAAAATATAAATTGCTCGAAACTCTAAATTTAATCTAATTTCTAAAATTATATATTTTAAATATATAATTATGTATTCTACCGTTTTGTATTGATAAATAATTAGATTTTTTTATTTAAAACGAATATACGTAAATATCTAAATTTGAAAAATAAATAAGTTAAAATTATTTTTAAAAAATTACATGTAATTCTTCCAAGTAAATAACTATAATATATATAAAAAAATTAAGTTATAAAAATATATGTAAATAAATTAATGGTACTTATATTAATGTACATTTATAAATATATTTAAGTATAATATAAAAATAATAATTACTTTTGATTGGACTGAAAATTAATTTAAATTAAATAAACTTAAATTAGTTGAAATTAAATTCGTCTCAAATTCGCAATATTGAATTTCGAGTTGAGTTCGAATTGAGACGGGCTCGATTGAAACGTGGCGGCCGGTCGAATCCCAAATTCGAACCATTTTCAGTCAGACGAGGGCAAGCGGTTTTGCGCTCTCGGCTTCCTCCTCCAGGCGCCTCTCTCCCAATCTTGCAGATCAAATCTCCCACCTTTTTGATCGTTCAATCCGATTTCTTCCTACTTGGCCTGATCGTGTTTTTCTTCCGTCCCTCGAGTGCCATCTTTTTGCGGGTCGGCCTATGTCGGCGGCCTTGTACGATGGTGGAACCGGCGGCAAGATCCGGAAGCGACTGCTCCGGCGAGAGCCGTCTACGCCGTACGAACGGCCTGCGTTAGCAGCGCGCGGTCTCCTCCCTTCGTCGGCGTCGGAGAGGGGAGGGAGCGGGTGGCTCTCGAGGCTTGTGGATCCCGCCTCGCGGGCCATTGCTAGGAGCGCTTCTCGGCTGTTGTCTTCCGTGCTGCGCAAGCGACTCGTCGCCCCTCCGTTATCTTCAGGTTGGCTTTGGTTTTATTTGCTTTTGTTCCTTAACCAGCTTTTGTTACTAGGGTTTGGTGCATTTTGGTCGATTTCTTCATGTTTTGTAGTTGTCATTGTGGGTATCGATTGAGGAACCTTTTCTTGAAATCAATGCCTGAGGTTTTGTTCCTGTATTTATGATTTTTCAAGTAGGTACTTTGGCCCGGTTTCTTGTGAATCATCAGATTTTACAGCTTCCATTGACTGCCTGGGCTTCTCATATTAGAGTTGTCTGAAATCCTCAATTTTCTGCATAATGGTTCTGGTTCATTCTTCGCCAAAGTTTTCAGTAACAGATGCTGCATTAGCTCCTGAGTCCTAACTGAAAAATATGCCTTTTTGATTTGATGCTTTTTCGGGGTCTCTCTTTTCAGTTAGAACAATATGTTTGAAAAGGTGTATGAAAATACAAGAATACATGCAAAGGCTTCCTTCTAGCCAATTCATTTATCCTAATAAAATCCTCGATATCATATATTTTTAGCCCTTGAATCAGGCCACCTTAGGCGTCACAGGATGATGCAAAATCCCTGGAATATCCATCAACTTGAAAAATCAAGCTCATTCTAAGGTTGCGTGCTTGTTGTACTTAATTTTACAATGCATATGATATTGTTACGAAGTAAAAGACCTAATTCAATTTGTCATGCAGTGTACTAAAGCTTTTCATAAATGTAAGCTTTTCATAAATCAACCTTTTGTAAGGATTTTTGTATTGAAATCATATCAAAGTGTTCCAAGTATTTTAATCAAACCTACTTGGTCAGATGGATTATGAACCTGAATGCAAACATTTTTCTTCATCTTTTTGGTGATGTTCTGGGGTAAGTTTATGTGGTGTGGCTCACATATTTAAGTTTTTTCTTAAAAAATAACATTTTACATTATTCACCTCAATCTTTAAATAACAATTAAAAGAACGAAATGAAATATTCAATAGTTTATATCATTATATTGAGATTTTACGAATGTGCTTTCACAAATTATGACGTCATTGTGAAGTATTATATTTCGTCTTTTCCTATCTTATCATCCCAGGTTCTGTTGTTAAAACATACACAGAAGTACTATGCATGTTCTTCTTCTTCGTACCCTATCGCACTCATTTAGCTAGGTTAACTTTAAATTCAACTTTAATCAAGTTAAAGTTAAACTCAGGTGATGATACTTCTGCCGTCAAATTTTTATGTGATGTGAAATGTATTTTAGTCATATCTTGAGATGTGTGTAGTATGTGACTTAGAGTTAATTTTTTATTTTGAAATATATGCATGATGTGAAATATAGCTAAATCTTGATCTTGAATTTTATTTGGGATGTAACCATTTAGGTTAAAGTTAACTTGGTTAAGTTTAGCCATGCAAACATACACACATAATTGTGATCTTTTTCATATGAAATTTGTGCTTAAACCCTTCCTTGCTAAACAGTGTTGTAGAGCACATTTATAACTCCCTTTACCGTGCTATGGTTGGGATAGCTCATCTTTGATGATGGATCTTGTAGTATGAATACAATTCTACACTAGTAGTCTGGGATTTTGGGTTTTTATAAGTTAACATTTGGTTATGCCTTCTATTTTAACATTTCCTTATATCAGTTTAATAGTTAATTTGTCACCTGCCAACTTGATCAGCTAATTGGGTACATATGGTACATGCTAGAATTATGCTAAGGCTTCTGAGTATAGTTATGCCCTCTTGTTGTTTTATTGACAGCGGTCTTTTTGTGCAGGGGAGAATCTTAATTCAATTGGGGAATTACCACAAGTGGTTTGTCCGTTACTTCAATATTATGATTAACTGATTAATGCTTATTCACGTTTTAGTATATTGGTATGCTATGTTCATTACTTAATGAAGAAATGTTAAAATTGGAGTTTTTGGTGCAAAATTTTTATACATCCAACTTGGGGACGTTTGTTTACTTGGTCTGCCTTGTTTGTTGGTCGGTTAAATCTAAAAGATGAATAAGGCTGAAATTATTATTTTTTGGATAGTCAGATTTCTAGTGGAAACTGTTTCTTACAGTGATATTTTTAGTTTTTTGGATTTTTTGAAGTCACATTTATTTGGTTACTTTCAGTATCTTTGAATTCCGGTCTCTTTACCATTCAGAACTTGGTGCTTTTGCCTTAATTTCCATGAATATGTTGCTGACTTCATTGCTGTTGCTTCTTCATGGTTTACTCTACCTAAAGTTTTTGTTGTCATTCGTACAATGTCATCTAAATTTCTTTCCATAATGGGTTATTAATGTTCATGTTCTATGATAGGCTATCAATGCACATGGTGGTTGTTGTTGTGCTCCGTTTTTCTTTCATACTATTGAGTTATTGGTTTTCTTTGTTTTTTTTGATAACTTATATTCATTTTCTCTATGGCCTGTTTGGCCCCAGGATTGTTTTGGTCTTGCCTAAGACCAAAATGATGCTCGATTAAAATAATAATAATAAATAAAATTTTATTATATTTTACATAATCTTCAATATAAATAACTTTATTTTACTTTATATATTTAATCATTTTCAATAAAACTATCAACTTTATTTCATATCCTTAACGAATGAAATATTTTAGTTTAGAATGTGAAATAAAGTTGATAGTTTTATTGAAAATTATTGAGCAGGTGAAATAAAATAATTTTTTTATATTAGAGTTTGTGTAGGATATAATAAAAATTTATTTATTTATTTATTATTATTATTATTAATTTAGTACCATTTTGGTTTTGGGTATGATCAAAATAGTCTTGGGGCTAAACTGGCCCAATGTTTTTGTTGTATTACTTTTCTCAGTCATTTGTCATGATGAGATATTTAATGTTGATGTGCTTGTGAGATGGGCCACGAGACTCCAAATCTTGCTCAGCGGGCATACAAATTTAAAATTATATTAAGCAACATGCTTTGCCCTAACTGTTCGTGCTTTCAGTTTGGTTTGCCCTTACGCTGGAACAGTGCTCATGATTAATTTCTATTGGTTACTTGTAAGTTCTTGAGGTTTTTTTGCCTGATCATATAACTTACAGAACCCATCAGCTGAAGTTGGAACTCACAGTGAAAATGTCGTTGATGAAAGGAATGATGGCATTGATGGCATTTTCAAACTTGAAAAACTAATCAAACAGAAAAATTTTACACGGTAAGTATTTTCTAATAGATAGTTTATAAATTAAAAGTATTATTTGAATACATACATCCTATATGTTTTCATTTGTTCTTAATGCTTTTGTATCAAACATCGTTACTTTACTGTGCAATTGCCTCATGTGGCATGCAGTGTGGCCTCTGCGAGGATGTCTGAAGCCAACCACTTCATCACTTTGCAAAAGTCATAGATTTATCTTTGGAAAGTTGTTTCTACAAATTTAAAGTTATAAAATTAATTTAAAAATTGTAAAAAATGTTCTAAAACTACAAAAGAATCCTCAGCTTCTGGCTCAATTGTAGAAGATTGCTGATCTTTTAGAACATTAGTTTTAAGTCCTTGTAAGTCATAATGAACTATGGAAAAGAACTTAAACAAAAATTACGGAGTAAGTACATATTTCTTGCCACATTTTATCAAGTCCAAGTCGATCAAAATGATTCATAAAAAAGGTCTTCTATCAAAAAAAAGATTAGATCAAAATGAACTCGAATTTTCATATTGAGGTACTTATAGTAAAATAACATTTCTCGTAGGTCCCAGAATGCCTCAAATGGACTATTAATAGAACGTTACCGGGCAATTATAAAAAGGACCCCTCAAAATATAAAACATTACATCTAGTGATTGGGTCCAACCAAAGCATAAAGAATGTTGGAATAATTATAACCTGAGATAAAAAAAATTTAGAGCATTACTTTTAAGTCCTTGGGATGTCAATGTACAACTAAAGATTAATTCTACCCCAATTATAAGCAAGGACCTCAAAACATAAATACATTACATCTAGGTCTTGAACATCACACTCGTCTTAATGGGCTTTAATACTTAGGTCCTGGATAAAAGATAAAGATGAATCTCTCTTTTACTCCATTGAATTTATGTAGGCCCATAGTGTGGGAGACTATAGCAAGGCCTATTATTTAGGCCTTGTTTGGCATGAGCCCAAAAAAGGGCAAAAAAATATCTTAATAATATTTTAAATTTATTATAAATTTTAATAACTTTATTTCACATCCTACACATCTCCCAATATTAAATTAATTTTCTTTCCCATCAACTCTATAAAATAAATTATTTTCTCTTTCCTTACCCAAATTCATCCTCCAACCAAACAAGCCCTTAGAGAACAAAAATCCGTTTTTCTAAGTACAGCTTAACTATTACGTGAGTTTGTGAAATCTGGAGATTACTTCTTCAGGTCCCAGCCTTAGGAGTAAAAGGGCTTAGAAGTAATGTGGAAATTATGTCCAAGTACCTAGATTTTGACAAAATTTCATCTAGGTTCTAATCTTGTTCATATAAAGTTTGAAAAAGTGAAATGTTTTGAAAATTCAGGGGAAGCCCTTCATTCCAAGTATCCATGAGCTTGATTCCTTAGTTTGACATAAAAGAGTAATGACTAAATTCCCCCTAGGGCTTGATTTCTTTGAAACATTTAAATGATGCTGTGATGCCGCACGAAATGTTTCATGAAATCTCAAATTGTTTTGGGAACTTTCAAAGTTAAACTTATTGAACCGCGCAGCATTAAATTTTATCTGCCCTATTTGGAAATTGTGAAGGTTGTCTAGTTCAAACTTGAAATCCCTTGGTATCCAGGCAAGTTTCTTCTCTATTGAGCTAGAAGAACACATCTAAGTGACAAAAAAAACCTTATTGGACCGCTTAGAAAAAGACTGCAATCTTACATCCTTGGTGGACCTTCATGCTCTAGTTGAAATAGTATGCTTCCTGCAAGAATCCAATAAAGTTATGTTCGACACTTAGGCTCTGTTTGGTAATAAGAAAAAAAAGAAGATTTGGTTGGAATTTTTAGTGATTTTTGAAAAATGTGTATGATGTGAAATAAAGTTGATGACAACTCTGAGCTTAGTCTCACATTATGTTATGAGGTGCTATCCTCTTTACCAAATAGTCAAGCATTTTTGATCGGGCAGATAAATTTAGGTTAAAAAATAATTTGATTTGTTGGCTAGCCCTTCACCCCCTCTAGCTTATGTGCCTCAATCTTGTTGGTGTAAGAATGTGGTGTGTAATATTACTATGACCTTGCTTGGTTGGAACTGAAAAAGCCACCAAATTCCTCTAAAATATTTTCATCGATATTTTATATTTATTTACATCATTATAAATTTAAATATCAAAAATTAACTTTATATCACATCCTGCGTAAATTTCAGCCTTAAAAAATTAATTTTATTTTACATCATATACATAACAACAACAACAACAACAACCAAGCCTTAATCCCACTAGGTGGGGTCGGCTACATGAATCCTTTGTTTCCATTGCGCTCTATCAGTTACCAAAGTTTTTGATCTACTGAGATGCAAACCTTTAGATTCTAGAGCATTCCTCCAAAGCTCTAGTTTCGCTTTAGCTCCCTCTTTAGTTTTCTCAATAAGGACAATATCATCTGCGAAGAGCATACACCAAGGATCATATACATACTTTACAAAAAATTAAAACATCTCAAAAAACACACTCCAACCAAACGAGGCTTAAGGGATTGCTTGGTTTAATGCCAAACAAGAACTCATCCTTTTTTTTTAAGTTCTTTAAGCTAAAAAACATATAAAAATTGTTTTATATCTTATCTCACAGAAACTCCAATATTAAAACACTGCATCTTACACAGTTTTTAATAAATCATTCAACTTTATTTCACATCTTAAATAATTTTTAATATAACTCACTCACTTTATCTTCTATCATACACCTTTTTCAAAAAACTCCAAAAAGTTTTCTTCAACACTTTTTTGGTATTTAACTAGATAGTCCCTAATTTCAACTTTTTGCTCTTTGGCAAAACAAATATTACCTTTGATGCCCGACAATGAAGCATACATCGTGTAGTAAACCATCACGGCTTCAAACTCATGCCTTTTCTTCATTAGTAAGCATTCCAGGGTGCTCAGTTCAATTGACTGTAACTGTCGACTGCACCTTTCTATAATTATGATGGCTATTTTTGTCCTAGGAGTAACAATATAGTTTTGTCGTAGTGGAGGTCAACCCCTGTCACGCCTTTGTTGCTTTACGCATTACAATTGGGACAACTATTTTGGTCTCTTATATTTGTTATGTGTAAGTTCTCTTGTAGTGGTTACTAACAGCTACTATACCTTACTACGTTGCATGACCTTATATTCCCTATGGAAGTATAGTTGTATGGTTGTATCTGAGCCATTGTATAGTTAGACATTATGATGCTTATACCTTTGACACAATTCTAACCCTCTGGCCTCATTTGGTTGAAGTATGTTTTTAAGAAGTTTAAATTTTTTGCAGATAAAAGAGAGAGAAAATTATTGTAATATTATGATGTGAAAAGTTAATTTATTATTGATGATCGTGTTAGATGTGAAATAAAGTTAAATTTTTTATTGATGAATGTGTAGGATGTAAAGTAAAGTTAATTTTTAAGATTAAGATTTGTGTAAAATGTGAAATAAGGTTGAAATTAGGCTGAATTTTAATATTTAAGTTTGTGTATGATGTGAAATGAATATAAAATATTGATGGAAGTATTTTTAGAAGAATTTTATAGGTATTTTAATCCCAACCAAACAAGACCTCTGTCTAATACAACTTTGACTCTGTGTTTGACATGATTGTGACCCTTTGTTTGACACAACACTAGCCCAACCTGACATTGTCGCTTATTCTTTCAATAGCGAGAAAGGCATTTAGAACTAACATCTGCGTGTCTGTTGTGTAAGGAGACACCTTATAGATTGCAACGTTTGATCTACCCTAATTCTCATCGATGAATGCATTTAGAGGAAAACCTGCTATACTAGGTTCCAATTAGAGCAAATGTACTCTTCTTCAAGCTAGTGGAACCTTACATGATAGAACTTTGAGACCTTGATTGGGGTCTGCTTTTGTTCCACCCCTTTCTATGTTCTGCCATTTATTTATTAGGTTAACATTCTTAGATCAATCTATGTTCAAAGTAGTCTTCAAAGGTTATACCCTTTGAGATCAATCTATGTTGAAATTAGTCTATCTTCAGGGTGGCATGCTATCAAGAGCCAGAATTATAATGTTTGGTGATGGGAATGGGAACATTGTTCCAGGGGGTATATACTGCTGTTGTCATGTTTCAATCAAGTTAATTTGAATCATGCTCATGCATTTTAATTAATAAAAGTTTTCACATCTTTTTTCTCACTGGACAGGGCTGAAACTGAACACTTGAAAGAGATCGTGCATTCAATATCTCTTGAGCCAAGTGATTTACAATCTGCAGGCATGAAGAACAAGGAAATGGTAAATGAGCAGTCGCATGTCAATCCAAGATCATCTCAAGTACTCAATCAGGCTGTCAATCAAGAAGAAGATAAAAAGGAAAATGCTTCAGAAGTGCTAGATAAAGGCGAGCAGGAGATTAGATCACAAGGAAATTATTCTCGTCAGGTATGTATTACTACTGTAAGTCTAAGAGAAGGAATATCCATTCTCTACTTATGCTCGTTTTTCGGACTAGCTTCTGTGAGATTTTTGTGTACTAATCTTTCCTTTGTATGTGAGCTGTTCATGTCTTTCAGTTATATGTTCTGTTATATTTCTAGCTTGAGCTAGTTTTGTATTCATTTCAAATGCTAGATCACATCAAAATTAAGGTTTTGGCTTGCAGAGTAACATTATATTCCTTGTCACTTTTGTCATGGGCTATACTAATTTGTATGTACAGATACTAGATAGTATTTTGGTTTAGAACTTATTGTGGTTATTATCATCTAAATATATGAATAATGAATGCTTAAGTTTCAAACGGCTTGTAATTTTGAAGTAGTGCATACGATTTTGTCTCTTTTCTTGGATGTTTTATTTCTAGGTACAGCCTACTTGGCATGTGTGTTCTTCGTTCTCTTTCTGTATTATACGTGACCAAACAGAAGGGTACATGTTCTTCCACTTGTTTTTAGCCTAAACTGCAGAAGATTGAAGGCTGTTGTTTTACTTGTTCCAGGGTCACTGAAGTCATTTTTGATCTCCAAATTTGTTGATTGAGGCTTATGGCACTTGTGCTACCAGCACATAAGGAAAAATGTTTTTTTTTGTAGATGTATCATGTTGTCACTATTTTGTGCAGCTTTGTTGCTGTCCGAGAGTCAATTTTGTGTTCAGCGTTTTTGTGCTTTTCGAGAATTTCTGACTTGCTTGGTGCTCAGTTTCAGGGTTTGGTTTTAGCTTCTTCTAAGCTGGTTCAGGCTTTGTAATGGCTTTTTGTGTTCTGGTTTTAGAGGAATTTTGTGGCTTTGCCTTGCAGAAATCAAGCTTGTGGCCTTGAACTTTGCAATCATGTTGGTGACTCATCATTGTTAGATTCTTGTTCGGTTCATTTGCCCTCTTCATTCCCATAGCATTATTTTTACCTTTGGTTTTGTTAATCTTCTTATAGAAATTTAGGGATTCCTCTAGGCGGTCATCTAATGTGGACTGATGGGTTTCCTATCTGGTTGAGTTAAAGTGTTGAAGCTATATGACATCAAGGTTAAATCGCATTACACAATGCAGATTAAATTTGGACTGCCTTTCGTTTTTGCTTGTATTGTGGTTTAGATAAAACTTGATTGAAATATCTTCCACTTCTTGCTTAGCTTATCATATTTCTGTGTCCATTACAGGTTCAGGAGGAAGATGCCCCCTCACCGATAGAAATTGCTAAGGCCTATATGGGTTCTAGGCCTCTAAATGTGGTCCCTTCCACTTCAGGTTTTCTGAGGAAATCGCTTCATGAAGATAAGCATATTTCACTCAACATACCAGTTGGAGATGTACAGTCATCTGTTGCAATTGCTTCTAACTTTTCTGAAAT
This sequence comes from Apostasia shenzhenica, assembly GCA_002786265.1. Classification (NCBI taxonomy): domain Eukaryota; kingdom Viridiplantae; phylum Streptophyta; class Magnoliopsida; order Asparagales; family Orchidaceae; genus Apostasia; species Apostasia shenzhenica. Next base: position 770,327 of record KZ451919.1, read on the forward strand.
TCTTTCTGGTTCTCATGATGGTTATATGACTCCTAAACTACAAGGGAGCTCAGCAATATACAATTCTTCACGCTTGCCCTATTTTAGGTCCCACATGATGACTGATATAAGGAGGGTATGTGCTTGTTTTTTCCTGAGAGTTACAGGCTTATATTCAAAGGAAATGTCTTCGTTAATTGGATAAAGTATGTGGAATGTGAAATTGCTTTCATTTCAGGGATCTAGGCCAAGAAAACCTTCTGAATGGACTCCAACATCAGTGTTCATGCATTCCGTTCTTAGACAAGTAGGTTTTTTAGTCCTTTCAGTTTTCTCCTTCTGGTGCCGGGGATTGTGACTTTGGAAGTTGAGCTTGATGCTTTTCTTTGATAATAGCCTTGTTGTATGAGCTTGGTTATTCTTGGGCTGCTTGTAATTAATTGACTATTCAATTGAAGATCACGATTGGCTTGCCATGTTATATTCTTTTGAAGCAAGGAGCTGGTCATAATCTCTGGACATATAAGCCTGATAGCAGTGTATGGTACTAGTAGTAGTACGGTAGTTTTTCTGATAATGTGCAAATTTGGCTTGACATATCCAAGTTATAACATTGAACATGTTTTTTAAAAAAATGATTGAAAAACACTGTTTCATCTGTTGTTTGAAGTTTTATCCTTTTGGAATGCAATATTAAGGTCAATTTCCATTGATGCAATATTTTTCCTGTAATTGTATTGTAAGTTGGAGTGACCATGTAATTAAGAGTTGAGTTCCAATTAGATTAACTCAAGGTATGGGTTTTATGATAATATATGACAGTTCTGACATAGAATGGCATGAATTTTCTTTGCTTTACTTTAATCTACCTTGACTGGATTTGCGCTGTTAAGAACTTGTGTGAAACATTTATGTCGGGAAGCTGTTCTGTATCTTCCTGTAGAATGTATATATTTGAGCTTATCTGGATTTCAAAGCTATTGCACCTTTGGCCGCATCTGGAATTTTCACATGTTCTAATTTCCTTTGAATCTAAAATCACAAATTTTGAGATATCATGTGGTTTTATAACGTTTGGAAGCTGCAAAAGTTGTTGATTAAATTGTATATTTGTTGAGCATATATTTGACATTTGGTGGAAAAAACGTATAGCTAATGGTCAGAATGTATATAGTTTGCTTTCTCAGTCCCTTTTTACTAATTTTTCATCTCTGAAGCAAATATTTTTAGCTTTTTTTTGTTATTTTTTATTCATTGTCTTCTGAAAGTGTTTGTGGTCTAGGCTGAAGATTTTTTTTTGTTTTCTATTTATAATTACTTTGAAGCTTCAACATCTATGAGCAGGCACAGAAGCGTGGGAGCTTAGTCCTGGATAATGATAGAGAATCTGGTCATTCACGGAGGGTGCGCCCAAAGTCCTGTTCTACAAGCTTGCCCTTGTCTTCTCGTACAGATAGCTTGTCAACAACTTCTTGCGGTCCTTACAACGAACAAGAAACTACTAGCTTTGATGTTGTGGAAAAATCAGATAATAGAAAATACTTGGCATGTGTGGGTTATGTTCCTCCCAAGTCCACTGAGATGGCAAGGAAAATACTTCTTCAGCTTGACAAATTAGTGCCATCTCCAAAAGCAAAATCATCTGATAAGAAAGTTATCATTGGAGATACATCATCCTCTAAGTCATATTTGAATACATCTCATGCAGGCAACTCCATTGTCCCTAGAATGATTATTTCTGAATCTCCATTTTTAGATAAGTCCAAAGGGGAAGTGTTACCAAGTTCTCCTTTAGTGGAATCTAAGGCAACTTCCTCAGGCATTGGATTTACTCATCTTCCTGCACAAAAGGGATCAACTTTGCAGGTACATTCCCAACTAGCTTTGTTTGGGTCCGAATGGCATTTTCTTCTTAGTTCGGTTCCCTTGGCAGTGAATCATTCATTCATATCACCTGCCTCGTTTGGTTTCTTAAAGATCCTTTGACAAGTATTTAACAGTGAAGTAGTACATGTTATCTGCAGAATACTTCTACAAAGAATGTTACCTTTTCTTCTGAAACAGAGACAACAGAGAAGTCAATGATGCATACTTGTGACAATCTGCAAATTTCAAGGATGGCAAATTCTATGAGTAGCACAAAAGAAGCCTCTAATAAGACTTATGCTGAGAAATGTGGCAGATTTACAATGCCTGCCACGCCATTATCCTGCTCCTTGTCTAAACCTCCTCAGTCTCCTATTGTGGCGGCTTCTTCAGCTGATGAACTCACGCCAAAGATAGAGAGAAATGCTTTACCTGTATTCAAATTTGGTTCAAAAGTTTTAACTGCTGATGCCCCAAAAACTCTCAATGCCGGCAAAGATGCAAGGTCAGGTTCCTAATTTGGCTTTTAGGCAGATTTTGTAATTATAGCTTGCTTCTTTTTTCCAGAATGAATGGACAATCTCTCCTTTCTTTACTGTTAGATCTTGGGATATGTTCATTAAACTTTTCCTTGAATTACTTGCTCTTGGAGAAAGAAAAATCCATGTAGCAGGCCCCAATAATTTGAGAATTGAGATTAAGGCTTTGTTTTTTCTGTCTACGTTTTTTCAATATTGTTTGTCCTACCTCTTGGAAACTGATTTTCTTCTAGGAACCAAGATTTTTTTTAGTACTATCCTGAATGAAATCTACAGTGCTTTCCTATGCTAACTGGTTATTTCTGACCATTTTTTTTTCGTTTAAGATTTCTTTGTTTTCCAAAGTTGTCATTAAATATAAAAGGAAATTAAATATGTTGTTTACTCCTGTTGTTGGTGATTCATCTAATCTCATGTCAAAAGGATCCATTGCACGATGATTACTGAAAACTGCACAAAAATAATATCCTGAGATTTTCACATCTGGGTGCCTAGTTTTTGTTATTTCATTATTCATCTTTACTGAAAAAAATAGGCATCTTAAAATCAATTTTTTATCAAATTTTAAGAAGATTGTTAGCATCTCATATTTGGATATCGAGCTTTCTTTATAAGGAATTATACAAACCGCCAGTGTCCAGTGTTTCTTACAACATTATGTGACCTGTAGTGTTAAGCAAATTCTTTATCCTGTTTTTATTTTTTGTTTTTACTTGTGCATGTCATGCATGAAAATCAAATTAGATGTTTTTATTATTTTCTATTTCATATTAGTAGAGGTTGTTAAAGAAAGAATACTTCATCCTCGCAATTGTTTTCTGTAACAATTATGCCCATCAACTTATTGGTTTGAATTTTCCAACATGTTTTGCAGTTTTCCAACTACTGAGACAATGGTCAACCACCCAACTACAGAATTAGGGAAAACTGGTAAGCTCAGGCTAAGAGGTTTGAATTTTTGATTGTTTTTATTTTTAAGTTTTCTCCCACAGTTTCATCTTAATGTTTTTAAGTTTTCTCCCACAGTTTCATCTTAATGTCTCATCTAATCTTCTTGTTTATTCTACTAATTTAAGGCTTGGCAAGAGCCCTCTAATTTGAATTTCATGTTGATCCACAGTTGCTCTCTCTCCTTTCTCAACATCTGTTTCATTTTTGTCAGCATTCTTTGCGAGCACTGGACCTCCTGCTAGTTCTAGTTCTCGATCTACCTTGAGTGCTGCACCTATGTTCAAGTTTGGACCTAACAACGCAGCAGCATATTCTTTTTCAGGTCTTTTATTAGTCAATAAGTGCAGCTTCACTCCTGAACTCTTAGCAAATTAAATTTAACTCCTAAGTTTCTGATACTTCATATTTTCCCCATCTTTTCAAGCGTTATAAAGCATCCCCTTGACATAAAGAACATCCAGAATTTATATGGGACAAGGATTTGAAAACATCTTATATAATTACATACTTTACCTTCTCTCTCAATTAGATAAAAGCTTCTAATTTTTGTAACACCACAAAAAAAAGCAAGGGGATTATTTTGTTGTGCTTAAAAGAATTGGGGAGTTCTTGCATAGTCTTATATGATTTTAGGGGTTCATACGTAATTTTTTTCATCAAATTAACAGGAATTAATCATTTAAGTTTAGCTGTTACATTTTGAGTGCTAATTTTAGGTAATTGAGAGGCTGTTTTGAGGTGTTTAAAACATTTGTGGTGTGTTTCTTTGTAAGGTTAAATTTAAGAAGGTTAAAATTAAATTTGGATAGAGATATTTTTTTGTTAAAAGTTGTGAATGATGTGAAATAAAATTAGTTATATGTTGGGATATGTGAGGGATGTGATATAAAGTTAGTTATTATAATATGTGAGGGATGTGATATAAGTTAGTTATTATTTTAGTAATATGTGTAGGATGTGAAATAAATTTAATTTTTAATATTAAATTTTATGTGTGATGTGATATGCCTGGTTAAAATTAAATTAAGTTAATTTTAAACTTCTAGATAAACGGGGCCGGTGGTTATTAGGTAAAATAATTGGAGTTTAGAAATGTAATTTGCTAGGATTTTGGAGGTGTGCATGAAAATCCTTCTAGTTTATAAACATGGTGTTGCTCATCTGGAGGACAAATCCTCTAACCAGTTGCTTATCCGTTGCAGATTTGTCGAGTTTGTTTCCAAGTGCCACTGCATCACTTCCATCAACTTCCTTTGCAAGCATTGCAGCTCCTCCCTGTTCAAGCTCACCATCTACCTCATCTGCTGCCCCTACAGTTCCCTCCATTACTTTCCAATTTGGAAATGGCAATTCAGCAGGCTATTGTTTTTCAGGTTCTTGTTAGTCAGTCATCATGATTGTTGCTTATCTGGAAGCTCAGCCTTTGATCATCTGCTTGACTACTGCAGGTTTGTCGAACTTATTTTCACATGCAACCAGCGGAGTTTCTTCATCCTCAAGTAGCGATTATTCACAGCGTACAATCGGGCGGGTTGGTTTGTTGAATTCGCAGCATACTGTTGAGGATAACATGGTTGATGAAGCTCTCCGGGTGGCTCCGACCGCTCGACCAATCAGCGAATCAACTACTTTGTCTTCGACTCCCAGTTTTATGTTTAGCTCTTCTGCAACTCCTTCAGGAGCACAAACATTCCAATTAGGAGCAAACCAGAATTCTTCAGCAACGGCATCCGGAAACGGAGGGCTTTTGCCTGGAGGAAGTTTTTCTTTGGGCAGCGGCGGGGTTGAGAAATCGGAGCGCAAATTCATTCGAGTTAGAAGAGACAAGCCAAAAAGGAAGGTGGGTTGATGAACCCAATAGGAAAACTATCTGCTGTTTGGTGTCAGGCAGCTAGAAAGGATGGATTGTAAGTGTGATCTCAGCTTTGTAGTTTCTTGTTAAGATGTGATTCAGAAATTTTTGATCATTCCCTCTATTGTGATTGATTGCCTAACCCTCATTCCCTGAGCTCATCTTTTAACATTATATCTTCATCTTCATGAATGCTTTGTAAATCTACTTCTGATTATAAGTTTATTTTACCTTGAAATGCTTAAACTTGTATTTTATGTAATATATTAAAAAAAATTGTATTTTTTTTTGAAATTCGGCCGTAGCCTATAATACTATAACAGTAAAAAAAAGATACATCAGGTACAAAAAGTTAGATCCTCGTCAAAAATCGAACAAAAATCGAGTGGGAGGGACATGTCCCTACGCCACTCTAAATCATCTAAACAAGAAAAGGAAGCTACAAAATCTACCGCTCTATTAGCGGCTCTGTATACATGAGATATCTTGTACGCCTTAAAGGCGCAAAAAAGATTGGCGATCTGGGGCATGGTCTTGTCGGGAGGGTGTCCTCTGGCTGTCCGGTGAAGGTCCGCAATAGTGATGGCAGAGTCGCCCTCTATCCAAATCCCGTCCGCCGTGTCTTCTATCTAAATTGTATTTTATGACGAGAAATGATCATATATGGTACAATCTTCCCATGCTATTACATTTTTTTTGGTTAATTTCTATTAACAGTTCTTCTTGAGTTTTTGGTATCAATTTAGCTTTATGGTATTACATTTTTTTTGGTATTTTTGCATGGTTGAAATGGTTATAGAATATTTTTTTTTAAAAATGTATGCGTAATAAAAATAAAATTTTCTCATTTTACATAAATTTTAATATAAATTTGTATTGTACTGTTATTAAAATATTAATTAATTTTATTTCACACATTATATAAATTTAATGTAATTTATTAAAAAAAATTAAAATGCCAAACAGGCCTTCATGTCCTACTTGGCGATCATGATGGGTAACCATCTCCTGTTAAGAGAGGTATGCTTGCAAAGATATTAAGCGAATGTTTAGTTTAATTTTATTTTGATATTATGTTATGTTATTTATAAAATATAATTATTTAATTTGATAATATTTTTAAATTATTAGTAAAAAATTTATAAAATTATTTTTTATTGATATTTTTAGCATGTAATTTAATTGTAAAATAACGATTCATTTGGTTCAAGTTTTTTTTAGCTTAATATAAGTTTTAATTGTAAAATAATACAAATATAAATATTAAAATTATCTTTATTATTTGTTTTTCACACTTACTGATATTTTATTTTATTTATTTTTATTAAAATTATAAAATAAAATATTTTTTTATTAAAAATTTAATCCTTGTATTAAATGAGGCCTAAAATTTTAATAAATTTAACATTATAAGTGATGTAAGGGTTATATAATATTAAAGTATTAATTTTCTAAATTTAAGTACAATGATTTAATATTTATGAATTGATATATAAAATTTTTTAGAAATTAGATATTCTAATATATTCTAACCTGATTTTTAAATGGGATGGACTTGAGTGGATTTCGGTTATAATAACAACTAAACTTTAATCTCACAAGGTGGAGTCGGCTACATAAATTTTTTATTTTCATTACGCTCTATCAATTAATAAATCCTTATCTAAGTCTAAGTGAGTAATATCACTTCTTATACTTTATTATTATGTCTTCTTTAGTCTTCCTCTTCCTCTTCGTATGTGAGCATAATCTAATAACTCGATTTTTCTAACTAGAGTTTCAATTGACCTACGATTTATATGTTCAAACCATCAAAGCTAACTTTCTCTAAGTTTATCCTCAAGTAGTACAATACCAACTTTCTCGCAGATATATTCATTTCTCATTCTACTCTTTTACGCATATCCGTATATTTATTTTAATATTCTCATTTCTACAATACTTATTTTATTCATATTTTTTCTCTTTACAGACCAGCATTCAATATTATATATCATCGCTGATCTTACTATAGTTTTATAAAATTTATTCTTAAGTTTTGATAGAATTTTTCTTTCGCACAACACACTAGAAGTATTTCTCTATAATGTCTTTATTTATTTCATTATTATTTTGTATGATTGATCCATGGTATCTAAAGCGCTTACTCTTCTTAATAGTTTCATCATCATCTATCACATCACTAATATAAATGCTTCTTTCTTAACTAAATATGTGCTCCATATATTCAATTTTTGATCTATTGAGATGAAAAACTTTAAGCTTTATTTATAAATAAGGTAAATAAGCCGTATTTATAAATAGAGCTATAGCTAAAATTTTAAATTTATTTTTTTAAAAAATTTAAAAATTATTTATATCTCATCCTATAAATTTTAATATTAATACAATTCTAAATAACTCAATCAACTTTATTTCATATCCAACATAATTTTCAATATAACTATTTTATTTTATTTCATATAATATACATTTTCAAAAAATTAAATCAAATTATCTCTTTTATTCTCTTATACTAAATAGAGCTTAAGTAGTATAAAATAGTGGACATCTATCAATTTATATTATATGGCCTATATTATAGTTTTTATCTAATCAAGTTAATTATAAATGCTAACAAAATATATAGTTCAGAAATATAAATATATGAAAAAAATTTGAAAAATCAAGGTGAAAAGATGGGGCAAATCATGATTAGCACTAAAATTTTAAGAATTAGTTAGCCTAATTGTAAAAAATAAGATTTAGGGGTACTGGCTTCTTTAGACTTGATGATTTTGATAGTATAAAATGTAAAATATAGTTACATTTATTATATGAAAATTAAAATTTTATTTTGAAAATTATGTACAGTAAATTTTAATTAATTTTAATATTAAGATTTATATAAAATTTTCTAAAGATTCGATAAGTTTTACGCTGGCTGTCGACTGCCTAACGCAACCCTCTAAGTTTCTCATCCGAGACTTGGGACCCAGCAATGACACGTTAATTGATAGTGCGCAATGGAAACAAAAGATTTATGTAGCTGACCTCACCTAGTGTGATTAAGGACAGTTTAATTTTATTTTAGCTTAAATTAACATATTTAATGAATAAAAGCTATATAATTTATAGATCCAACATTCAATTCTTAATATATTTGCATTTTGTACAATTTTAAATTTGATAAAAAGTTATATTTTAACCATATGCTATGTTTTATACTATAAAAAAAGAAACATGTCATGTTGTATTAATTCTCCTCTTTTGTAATGAATTAAAAGGACCAAATTCTCAATAACATACATGATTTGGAGATACCAATGAGGAAAAATAACACCGTTGTGGTCAAAGTGTAATTTTAGTATATTATTTAGTATGAATATTATGAAGGGATAATTACCTACAAGCCACACAATTTAGTTTTATTTATGCCTTACTCATCCATTCTTAGTTAATTACGCTATGCATACTCAAAACATTACAAAATCTTATATACACACATTTGAGTTAAAACTTAATGAAAATCTATTTGAAAAAAAAATATTATGTTAGTAAATCGTTACAATTATATCTTTATCTTTAATGGTACGTATTTTTCTCTTCCTCAATACCACACTAAAGCGCTGATTTGTCCTAAAATCAACTCACATTGCGAATGTCTTCTTCCTTTGCTGCCACTTAAACATTAAGGTTTTAGAATTTTCACTCAAAATAATATGATGAACGGCTCAGATTTTTTTTAATCTAACTATAGTTAGGTTATTTAAAAATTATGATTACTCATTATAATATAAATAAGTTAAAATATCTATATGTAAGATTTTATAATATTTTGAGTGTGTATAGCGTAATTAATTAAGAATGAATGAGTAAGACATAAATAAAACTAAATTGTGTGGCATGTAGGTAATTATCCCTATTATGAATTACGTAGTTTTTTAATGGATTATATTTGAATACGATATTTTGCTAGCTAGGATGGGTACGTAATAGATTTGCACGATATAGTTCATTATAAAAAAAATCTTATTTAAATACAAAAATCAGTTCAGAAATGTGATAATAAATCAATGTTTTCAAAAAATTGTTCAAAACATAATTATGTTAATCTAATTTACTTCATACATGTATAATAAGAATATAATTATATTATATCAAAATTAAGAATTCGGTTTAAATATTTGTAACTTTTTTTCTCATAAAAGAGAAGAAATTAACATAAAAAAAATTTGTATGATAATTCTGAGTTGAATCATATATCAATATGTTCTTGTCCATAAGCACTAAAATATCTCCTATATAATTTAACAATGAATGCTTAGAGTAATTTGTAATAAATTATTAAACTATTTATTTATATTAGTCAAATATTTTGACAAACACATACATAATATATACATATAAATAAATTTGAAAATACTTACTTTCTATGATATTTACATTCAAATATAAAGTACACTGAATTAATTCGTAATCAATTACAAACTATTGGTCACGAGTAAACTACTAGTTCGATAAAGGTAGTGAATTTCATTCGATTGCATCCCATCAGCCGTGCAAAAATGCTAATTTGGCCCTTGAAGTTAGAAGGGCATTGCAAATTGATTCGAACATTTTAAAAATCTCAATTTAGGTCCCTAAATTTATAAAATTACTTTCGTTTGATCTCATTTACATAATTATTAATTATTATTATTATTATATAATATGATAATTCTCAATCATTATTTTTTTATTTTTTTAAATATAATTTTAAAATATAGTGCAGATCTTACGACTCAATAATCCTCGCCCTCAAGGTATTAGATAAATAATTAGAAAAAATTACATGCATGCTATTAAAATATAATTATTATACATATTTAATACTTAAATCTTTAATAGTACTTATTAGCAAAAAAAAATTATAATAATCATATACAACTCATGCCACAAATTTTCGAACACCGCTTATTTTTAAGGTTGTTGGCAAGTTCAACCTCCCTAAAAGTTCATTCTTAAAAGCTATATATTGTCTTTGTGTTTTTGTGGCCGATCAATACATAATATTAAAGATTTTGGTGTCACATATTTAAAATAATTATATTTTAGTTGTGTAATTGACCCAAATAATTAATAGAGTAAATTACACTTGGAACCCTACTACTTTGTTTATATACAAGTCCATAAAACTTTAAATATACTTTCTAGCTAGGTCCTAAACTCTAACAATATTGCTCTCACGAATTATTCATATGGGTCCATCTTAATATATATTTCATCAAAAATTATCATTAACATTTACTTTTTTGTCTTTTTTACTTATACTAATCTTTTTAGGCTTGTATATTGACTATTATGTCATTTTTTTAATAATATGCCATCATCTCTTATATATTCTTTATTTATATCTTCAATACTACAAATCCCATCCTCCTTTAACTATTCGTCTCACATCTGCCTTTCCCCATCCCGAAGACTACGTCGGTTCACCATTAATCGCCAACGTCAAGGGCAAAGAATAAGCAGAGTTAAAAAAGCTATCATGAAGTGGAAAGCGAAGAAACCCTTTTAATTAATCGACTGCAATGGAAGACAGATGAAGCTCTAAAGTCGATCTCCGCCACAAAAAATTGCGACGAAAGAGTAACGGTTAAACATTCAAGATAGAGTTATATCAACAGATTAATTATTTATATTTTTCACTGATATTTGATGATCACAATTACGAAGGTCCATACCAGCAAAATTAGCAAATACAAGAACACAAAAAAGCATATTTAAGATTTTATAGATCAATCTATGGATCCCATGTGTAATTTAACTTAATATTAAAATCAATTTATAAAAAAAAAATTACATCTGTCATCTCAAAAAATCTATTATTTTCAAGCGGCACCCCCAAAGTCTATTATTTTCATACAGTATTTTTTATTTTAGGGTAAATTTACAGGTAATACTTTGCTTTTAAAGTTAGATAGGGGTGCTGTATGAAAATAATAAAATTTAGGGGTGGAATTTGAAAATAATGAATTTTTAAAAAATAGAGCCACGTCAGCTAGTTGACAGCTGCAGTGCCAGGTGGCAGAAATAGGCGGCTAGCTAGGTTGCATGGTACTGCGGCGTTAATCACCGTTGGACCAAAAAAGCAAGCCAACGTCAGCCGTCCGATCGCGCTGAAAGAAAATTTCAGCGCAAGAAGACAAGGTATTGAAGGCTTTCAGGATCGGTCGCTTCAAAGCTCTGCTGAAAGCGATGCGAGCCTGGAGGTAGAGAGAGAAAGTGGTTGCATCTTCAGAAGGAAGAAGATCTCACGGAAATGGAAAACAACTGCTGATATGACGTTTCAGATATCATGAAAGCTCTCCCACTGATGACCCCATAGAACTCCCATCCTCTCTCTCTCTCTACTTTCTCTTTCTATCTCTACTATCCACCTCTCTGACCCCATAGAACTCCCATCTTCTCTCCCTCTCCCTCTCTCTCTCTACTTTCTCTTTCTATCTCTACTATCCACCTCTCTGACCCCATAGAACTCCCATCTTCTCTCCCTCTCCCTCTCTCTCTCTCTGTACTTTCTCTTTTTATCTCTACTACCCACCTCTCTGCCATGTTTTGTATGTATGTATGCATGCATGAGCCTGCCATACATTGGCGTGCTGTACTGTAGATTATGTGGGATTCACTCTTTAATTTATATATATATATATATGGGCTTGTTTGATTGGAGGATAAATTTGAATAATAAAAAAAAAATGTATTTTATAGAGTAGATGAAAAAGAAATTTATTTTAATATTAGAAGGTGTGTAGGATGTGAAATAGTTGATTTTAAGGTTGAAATTTGTGTTGGATGTGAAATAAAGTTGATTTTTAAAGTCGAAATTTGTGTTGGATATGAAATAAAATTATTAAAATTTATAATAAATTAAAAATATTATTATTATATTTTTTTGTCTAATTTTGGGTATTTGCCAAACAAGGCCATATATACACACATTCTCATTATTATTATTATTATTATTATTATTATTATTATTATTATTATTATTATTATTATTATTATTATACATATTCAAATTATATATAGTTGTTTAGTGTATTATGTGATACAAAATTTTTATTCAGATTTAAAGATAAATTTTATATAACAGAAGTAAGGTCTCATTTGGTTCGAGATTTTTTTCTAGCTCAATACAAATTTTAACTATAAAAATCAACTTTATTTACATCCAACATAAATATAAATATTAAAATTAACTTTATTTCAGATTTTAAATACTTTTTAATATTAAAATAAGTTTTTTTCCTATTAAACATAAAAAATAAAATATTTTTTTTCTCTTATTTAAGAAAAAACTAGAATAAAATGAGGACTAAGACTACTGATATTATATGGTGACGAATGCTGGCCTATAAAATAAAAACGTAGAAATAAAATAAGTGCTATAGAGATGAGGATGATAAGGAGGTAAGTGAGTAGGTATACATGAGAGGACAGAATGAGAAATAAGTATATTCGCAAAAACATTAGAGTAGTCCTAATCCAGGATAAACTTAAAAAGAATCGGCTTAGGCTGTTTGAACATATAAATCATTGGAGAAATAGAAGTTTCAATAAAGACATTTGAGTTAATAAATTTTGCCGATGTAGAAATAGGAAAAGGAAGGCTAAATAAGGTATGATAGAAAACGTACTAACATAAATTAAGAATTTTACATTCTTGGAAATATATATATATAAATGAGGATTTAGTTTTGTAATAAAGTGCAATGAAAGTAAGGGTTTCATCTAGTGAGATAAAGGCTCGATTGTTGTCATTGTTATTGTATATTCAGATTATTATAACTATAGGGGAGGTTAGTCTCTTGATATAATTAATTCCCATTAAGTTTTTGTCACCACAAAAAGAATTTGATCATATCAAAGCCTTAAATCCCCACAACAAGCATTAGAATATTGAAGAAAATTAGCATTAAAGTCGACCAAGTCAAAGAATACACATCTTGCAAGTCTAAAATGTTTATTCAAGATTGAGTATTATTCATCAAATTAACTACTTGTTCGATTGATCCGATATATTAACGGTGCTCTGACATTATATACTTTGAAATATCGGTGTTATGCTAGAAGGATCATCACTTTGTAATAAATGTCAATATTTTGACTTTTGACTTTCGCATAGTGAATTAAATCATGATCAAGACTAACGTATTACATTGTAATATTCTTAATTTGGATGCTTATGTTTTACAATAAAATTTTTGCCTATTCATGTTGTTTATTTGTTGCCTTTGATTTTTGTTTATCTAATTTTACAGTCATGATTACATTTTTATGTCAATAATTTTGGATATGCATTAAGTTTTAGACATTATCATTAGGGGTGGCTTTGATTTTTTTAGATTAATCATAAAAAGAATTTCCCGACCTTCGATAATGTGCTTAGTTTGTTAAAACGTAGTCGTCGACTAAAGAGGTCTAATAGTAGTGACAATTCTTATTTGTTTCATCGGTCATATATAGGGGTATTAATAATATTGAAACTCATGAATTCGCTAGAATTTTATTTCAATTCGTATTCAACTCAAGTAATTTTTGACTCAAGTTTTCAATCACATAAAAAATCTCAAAATATATTTCAAGATATATAGTTCGAGATATGTTTATTATAATTGTTGATCTATAAATAGGTATTCTTTTGCACCCCTGACATAGAAATTAAAGTTCATCTAATTTGAAGTATTAAAGCTCCAAACTTTGGAAAGATAAGATATTACATCACTATTCACATCCGTTAAACATCACTATCCACTAATTTGTTTATATTATAGGATTTTAGTAATTGCAACTTAAATAAAATTATACTAATATATAATTATAGAAGACGTAAATAACAATATAGCATGCCAGAATACCTAGAACTTAAATTTATGTTTGGATATAAATTTCAAGCTTTTTAAGCTCGTGGGTAACTCGGTACACACATTGGGCGGGTTTGATAGTTAAAGTAGGCCCGTAAGTCGAGCTCGATTTATATCAAACCTGATCTGCTTATTGCCCAAGTCTACTTTAAACGTAATGTATTACTTCAAGCACACGACAATGATATAAGATCACCAAAGACATGGAGAAGCAAAATGGGAGAGAGAGAGAGAGAGAGAGAGAGAGAGAGAGAGAGAGAGAGTGCAGCAGGGCCCAAGAGTTAAGGCGGGGGAGGGAGGCTGGAGGAGGAGAAAATGCATTAAAAAACACGAAAAGACAGGCGTGTGATTCCGTGCCGCTGTCCCGCATAATAATAGCAGTTCAGGCGGGACCCAGAGTCCACATTCTGAATCACTGCTGATGTTGACACTTCATTCCCCCCCCACATTTCTCTCTCCTCCCTCTCTCCTTCCCTCCTTTCTCTCACTAGGCTAAATGTTCAGCCATGCTAGCTTGTGTTAATATGGATCTAAAATCAATTAAAAATTGAATCGATTTTAGATCGAGTCGATCTAAATGAGCCAACTAACGAGCCAAAAGTTCGGCTCGGTAATAATTTCAAGCCGATTTTGAGCCTGGGTAGGCTCGGCTTGAATTCAGCTCGAATTAAAATATATTTTATATTATAATACATATATATAATATATGT
>KZ451919.1:795062-1013018 GCA_002786265.1 Apostasia shenzhenica
ATATATAATTGTTACATGCATACATATAGTTAAATTATAATATTTAACATTATTAGTGTCCTTCATTATATATATTGGTCCGTCGATCTCTAGCTAGTGATTGTTATCAACATTGGACTAGCTAGTGATTGACAGACACAAATTTAAGTCGACATAAAAACGACGATAATAAAGTCCTATACGTGTCAATTGCCATAACCGACACAAAGATGATGCTTAACTTGTGTCATCGTTAGGCAGTTGCCCAACCCTAATACTGCCTTTAAAAATTAACAATTAGAATATATATTCTGTGTTCAGTTTATCAAATTAATAATCGGACTTTCTCATATATTAATGTACATATCTCCTCTCTAATAAAAATATACATATCAATATTCATTACTACAAGATATAAAAACTGAAAAAAAAACTTCTGGTGTGTTGTGCGATAGAAAAATTTCATCCAGACTTAAAGGATAAATTTTATAACACTGTAGTAAGACCAGCGATGATATATAATGCTGAATGCTGGTCTGCAAAAAAAAATATAAATAAAATAAGTATTGTAGAAATATGAATACTAAGGTGAATATGAGAATATACATGAAAGGATGGAATGAGAAATAAGTATATAGGTGAAAAAGTTGTTATACCAATTGAAGATAAACTTAGAGAAAGTTAGCTTAGATAGTTTAGACATATAAATCGTAAGCCGTCTGAAGCTTCAGTTAAAAAAATTGAGTTATTGGATTTTGCCCACATACAAAGAGAAAGAGGAAGACCATATATGATCAGAACTAACTCTACAACTATGCCTTATTTATATTTTTTTTGCATATGCAATTTCCTCCAACCTATATAATTATATTTTTATACTAAGAGGGCATTTGGTTTAATATTATCTTGATGTTATATCATATTATTTATATATCATTATATCTAAATGCTATGTTTTGACTGATAATTCTATAATTTTTAAAAATTATCTAAAAATATCATCAAATTAAATAATTATTTTATCTAGATAATATAAGATAATATTAATAAAATATTAACTAAATGCCCTCAAAGTAGAGTACTTATTAAGATTACATTAATTATTGGCACATAGGTAGGTTTTTGCCAAGCTATATGGTTTGTGAAATGACTTTGTTTAACTCTCTTTCTATATAAATTATATTATTATTTTGAGTCAGATTAATTTGTCTATGCCCTTTTCGAATGATTTTCCGAACGTCCTCGACGTGCTCAATTCCTCCAAGTTCTGTTCTTCCGTAGGAACACTCGTTGCTTTCCTGGGAATGTTGTGTGGGGATTCCGCAGTCTCGCAGGCGTTTGGATTCCCCGGGAGCTCTAGCGGCCGCGTAAGCTTTTTGGGGCCGCCGGTACTAGTGGGATTCATCCCGCGGGAACCGACTTGAAATACATCATTATTTTTCTTTTTGGTATGCTTTTTTTCTGTGGAACTTATATATACTACAGTATCATATATATGAAAAAAATTGTGAGATGGTAATTTTACAAAATTTTTAATAATAAAAAAATAAAAAAGACCCGTTTGATAATTTATTAAAACTCAGGGACCCTGATGTTAATTTTAAAAATCTGAATCTGTGTGTTGTTAATTAAGCCTTAAACTCAAGAACCTGGATGTAATTTATCCTAAAATTTGTATCAAGGTTGCATGTAGCATGAAATCATGCATGAATTATTCAAAGATCATGATATAGACATATAGATTAATATACTAATTAAATGACTTTACATTAATATTTAAAAAGCTCAAACAGAATAGCAGTACATATATAATAATATAATTAAATCCTCTAAGGTTAATTAAGTAATTAACAAACCTAGCTAGGTCAAATTTACTTTACACTAACAGATATAAGTTCAAATAGAATGGCTAATTAACATAATTAAATCATTAATTGCGAATGCAAACTTAGGTTTTAAAATCATATTTGAAGATATATATATCATTGTTGCTTTCTAGCAATAAAATTAAACAATAACGATCACTATAAATATCCTCATTAAATTCATATGTGCACTTACATTCTTTGCAGCAGCACTGAAAGCTTCCCTATGGCTAATGTCTGGATTTGTAGCCTTTAGCCTCCTTATCTCCTCCCTTATATCAGAAAGCAAATTATAGTAAGCAGTGCCATATTGATGAAAATTTAATTCATTAATTAACACACATACATACATACATACATACATATATATATATATTATATGCCGAAGGAACACGCTGTCTTTTCTGATCTGGGGCTGTTTATATTGCATGATGAATGAGTTAATAAGAAATAATGCATATATATATATATATATATAACTAAATAAAAGCAGCAATTTGACTTAGCACTGCATCAATTTTTATGATGGAATAAAAAAAAAGTATGAAGGAAATCAATAAAGAGATTAAATATTAATTAGTCATTTATATAAATCTATATATGCCTTTTCAATTAATTACTTTAGTTAACATTAATATATATGCATATATATATATATATTATAGGTTGGATGACACACCATAATAGCTTCTGAGCCATTCGATTATTATTATTATATATATAAAAAGCCGAAGAATGAAGAAAGGTGATTGAGGCTATTAATTTGGCTTGAAAATCTATCCAAAAGTTGAATCGAATTTGGATGTAATTAAAATTAGCTCAATCTAAGTGAGTCGACTAATGTGTTGTTTTTATGGTTCAAGACTTTTATTAATTTAATCTTGAGCCGATATATAATTGAACCAGGCTAGCTTAAAATTGAATCAATTTAAAAAATAAAAAATATTATATATATATATTTATAATTTTCTTCAGTATATTAGTTTTTTTATAATAGCCTAATGAATTACTAAACTAGTATTTCTTTTATGGCCTTCGTTCTCATCCTGTTGCTGTAAATTGATTTTTTGTTTGTTATGTTTCTAGCCATTATAAGAGAAAGATGGATAACATAATTTAAGTTGGATAAAACATTTAATTTATACTTAAGATTTTAATTGAAAGATCAAAAATTAATCGAAAGTCGGATCAACTTTGGCTGAAATTAAGCTTCAATCAATACTAATTAAATGATCTAGGCCTAGATTGAATCAAGATCAAATTGAACTTTTCTTATTTATATTTTAGATCAGATTGAGATTGAATTGAAAACTTAAATTAAATTCAATTTTAAGCTGATCATATCATATCAATCAGCTCGAAATCGGATCATTAACCCTTAAGGTGATGCATTGGACTCATTTGGGCAGTGATCATAGATGTCTAGTAGCTACAAAAATTCCCCTTATATATGTCGACTCTTGAGATATTAACTTCAGTTTTTTCAATACACTCTCATATGATCAATTATATATGATTGCTGGTTGTTATTAATTATAATGTGCAATTAATGATGCATAAATATTTATTTGCATAAAACTACATATATATATATATAACACAATTGCTCACAATCTTAATTAGACCCATATATCGATAGGCTATTGATCACGACCGATCATTAATGGCGAAAATCTCTAACAGATAGATAGATCATCCCTTGTAGAAATTAGGTCTTGTTCCACCCATCATGGCATGTACCTTCGAACAACCTTTTAGTTGGACATTAATGTTGCAAAGAATATTGATAATTAGGTAGACTACCCTTATGCCAAATATACCTCCTCATTGGTCATTCATACATTTTAGATAGATATCCCTTAAAGTCAAATGACCTACACTTATGCCAAATATACCTCCTCATTATCGAATGACCAACATTCACGCCAAGCATTTTTCCTCTATTAGATGAGAATCAAAAGAATAATAGAGATTGTTGATGCAAAAAATGCACCACCACAGAGAGAAATGAGACGACAATTTTTACGTGGAAACTCGAGTGCCCGGGGGAAAAACCACGACGCCGTCCAGGCGATTTGAATCCACTAATTGAATCTCCTCTTACAAAGCTTGATCTCTGAATGGAGACCGAATGAGTACAAGAGGGATAGAGAGAGAGGGGCAGCTCAGCCCGAGAGAGAGAGGAAGGAAGCCCCCCTTAGAGAGAGCAATCTCTCCCTTATTTATAGCTTGGAGAGGAGACATAGTAGGTTTAGTCTGCCACATCTGACACCTACTCCTGTAAATTAAAGACGATTAGGGAGTGAGCTCCCATGTTGTCTTAAATGCTGAGTTGACATAGTAATACGGAGGGTACGATCTTGTGATATCTCTTTGAGCTGTTGTTCAGTAAGGGGCCGCTGTTGAGCAGCTGTTAGCTAGACAAGGGGCCGCTGTTGAGCTGCTATTAGACATGGGCTGCTGTTGAGTAGTTGTTCGGGAAGGGGCTCTGTTGAGTAGCTGTTAGGCAAAGGGCCGCTGTTGAGCAGCTGTTTAGACAAGGGGCTGCTGTTGAGCAGCTGTTCGGCAAATGTCCGTTGTTGAGCAGCTGTTAGGTAAGGGGTTACTGTTGAGTTGCTGTTAGACAAGGGGCTTCTGTTGAGCAGTTGTTCGGCAAGGGCCCGCTGTTGAGCAGCTGTTAAGCAAGGGGTTACTGTTGAGCTGCTGTTAGACAAGGGGCTGCTGTTGAGCAGCAGTTCGGTAAGGGGTGTTAGAGAAGGTTCTAACAGAGATATAAAGGAAGAATGTGGCATTTAATTAATTTCCCCATATGATGGAAAAACACTTCGGACAAAGCAGACGAGATATGGCTGGAGGGTGACTTCAGGCTAATGATTTTTGTGCAATTCTTGATGTAGATCATTTTTTGTATTTACTTTTTCTATTATATATAGTATTATAGGCTTCGACTGAATTTCAAGAAAATACCTTAGATAATCTAACACTCGACACTGATCGAAGGTATATATGTCTGACATATCTAGCCCAATATTCAATTAATGTGTTTTAAATCTTCAAAATCTTGTTTAGATAATTTCATGCTAGTAGACAACTAATTAATTCCTATATATATATCTTCATATATATCTTCATGTTATATGCATGGTGTACATATCTTCATATAACAGTTCTACTGCATCTAATTAATGCACATTGATTTCTCACAACACGGATTTCTGTTAATTTGCTACACAACCATCTCTCATTAAGATGTCCAGTTTTCACATGCCCCTAACTTTCCACATAAGTCAATATACCCTTTAAGGCACATAAGATATCTCATGTTTACAGAGCCGCTAATAGAGCGGCAGATTTTGTTGCTTCTTTTTCTTGTTTAGATAATACAGAGTGGCGCAGGGGCGGGTATGTCCCTCCCACTCGATTTTTGTGTGATTCTCAATGAGAATCGAAACTTTTGTACTTGATGTATCTTTTTTACTGTTATAGTATTATAGGCTACGGCCGAATTTCAAAAAAAATATACCCTTTGATATACATACCACACACCACTGGATGACACAATGTCCAATGAGAAGCTTTTTCATGGCACATAGTACCACCTATGTGTAGATAGCCGGCTAACAGTGATAGTGACATTCCAGATTCCAAGCTACATATACTTGTCAAAACGAATGGAAATGAGAACGAAAACATATATAAAAGGCACTGTTATTTCAAATCCAGTGGGTGGTCCTCAAGTTGAACTAGTTTTCCACCTCCATGGGAATGTTTGCACAGATTGAAGATGCAAGTTTAGATTGCCAAGGATGCGTTTACTTAGATGGAATAACTATTGATCCATTCTATCTTCTAATATTTGCTTTGATGGAATAGCTATTTTATAAAAATTTCTATTTCATTTTTCATGGAATATTTTTTTTTCTTCTCCCCACTCAAAGGATAGCTATCCCTTAGCTATTCTTAATTTATAAGTAAAAAAATATTCACACATGTACATGTACGTATCATTATATGTATATTATGCATACATGTATAAATGATATTCATGTGATTATTTGTGTTAAATTAAATTTAATAATAATAAATAACATAAAAATTTCATTAAGTTATAGCTATGGGTATTTTAGTATTCATTTCTTTTATTTACTTTTTATTAATTTTCTATTCCATCCAAGTAAATGAAGAAATTGTTATTCCATTCTCCTCTAAATTACAATTCCATTAATTCCTATATATAGAATGATAATTTTATTCCAGCCTTAATCCATTCTATTGAAGTAAACGTTTCATAAGTGATCCCCAGCTAGGTAACCAGATTGATTGCAACAATACTGTATGTACCATATTTGGCAAGCTCTCAATGGTCATGTTCATGGCAAGTGCAACTTAACAGTAAAAGTTATTGCAGCAGTACTTGTTCGCTTTATTGAGGCCTATTAGAGACCTGAGTTTAACTTGGGGGATATTAGCGCCGGTGGCTATTAATGGTACGTAGCCCCTCTTCATCCCACTAGGATCCCCCACTCTAATTGGATTAGGATTAACTTTGATAGCTCTGTGAAAGTGAACGGTGAGACTAGTGCGAAAGAATTGATTAGAGATCACTGAGACACTTAGAGCAATTTGCATAAGACTTTTAACTCAAGCAGTCACATCCACAGAAACGAGAGGATCTTGGAAGGTATATAGATCTGCTTGCAGCTCGACAGACAATTTAGATGAGATTTGGTTAAAGGGCAACTCGACATTAGTATTAACAGTAGTTTTCATCTGTACAATTAGAGGAGACTCATGTGATAGACTTTTGGTTTGATATTTTTTACATATATCTTTTCCGCCTTCAATGCTTTAATTAGGATTATGCACATATATAGAGCTTGTAATAGAGCAGTTGATTATATATATATATATATAACTTCTTTTTCTTGTTATGATGATATCGTGTGGAAAGGAGGTCAGTCACTTCTACCCAATTTCAAAGCTATTATCAATGAGTATCATTTTTTTTGTATTTGATGTATATGTTCTTTTAATTTTATATATAGTGTTATAGTTTATGATTAACATTTTAAAACAAGAATGGAGAAATGGGTTGATTTTTGAGTTCCTTAATATTTTAACTCTTACGTCACTTCTTCCTTAATGTTTGTTTAAATATTGGTAATTGACATATACTTGGTTTATTTTACTCAGAAGCAAGTACTTAGCTAGCCTGTTATCCCATTAAGCATCAAATATAATAAATCGATACTAGTTTAATATTCCAATTACTACCTATTAGATTACTACTAATGCTTTATATATATATATGCCACTTCAAAAATTCATGCATGCGTACGTGTTAGCTAGTTTGCAAAATTTAAAACTTACGATGAGTAGAATTCATGTCGTGCTGATCATTATTAACCATAGAATTGAAAAGTGAAATCCGATTACATCGAGTCGATGATTCGCATTCCAGATGTGATCCTTGTTGACCTACATTATGGCCCTGCAATTTCTTCCCAACAAATTAAAATAACACATCGTATCAGAGAGTTTAATGCACAAAATTTTACAATTAGTAGGTAAATTTTATTAAATAATTTATTTAAATTTGATTATTTCTTAGCTAAATAAACTCACAATTGATTAAATTAAATAAAAAAATAGGTTTCTTTCCTTTGTTTGCTGTGTGGCAGACTGAGAAATGTACCATTTAGCCACTTTGAACATGCCAACAAAAGAACAAACAATTAATATTATAAACTTTCTTTAATCATTTTTCTTTAAATTTTAATATTTTGGAGATATACACATACATATCTCCAATGTATTAATACTTTATTAGTTATATAATTACTTCAAATTTATGTTCCTTAAATCTATGGATACCAACTGGCCAGTCTAAAGTTTAAATTTGTAAGTTATGGCTCAGGAATAGCTTTAATTATATTCTAACATATCTCTTTACTCTCAAACTTATATATTTGCTTTGCAATGTAAATGACTTCAGTGTAGACACGTTTTTTCAAATTTAAGACCTCACTTTGATATATAACATGTCATATCTCTGGTTACTATCTGAGCTAAAGCTTAATATAAGCTTGTCCATATGACATAAGAATAATTTTATGTTTTAATAATATTTAGTAATGATTAGTGCACATACTCGAAAATTAGATTTTTTTTGTAGATTTGGTTATATATTATATATATATATATATATATATATATATATGTATGTATGTATGTACGTATATACACATATTGTTTCCCCAGGTTGGGAAGAACAGCCGTAGATTTTCTAGAGGTACTACAGATATGAGATTTTTGGATGAGTATACATACTAATTAACAGTCCTCTTTGGGGTAGATTTCTGCTATAATTGTGCTGTATATACGGAGCATAATTAATCATCAATTTAAAAAATAATTAAACTATTTAGTAATATATAAAAACACCATTTTTGCAAGCATAGTTGTAATATATATAGTTATGTAACATATTATGTCGCAGCTAGACGCCAACGTAGCAAAAAAAGTACTATATATACAAAAAGGTCCTTCGTACAAAATATATGAATGAAAAAGATGGTGTCTTTGCTTTCAAAGGTTAACTTTAATATGACTTAAATTAAATTTAATTGGATGAGAATATAATTTGAGCACAATGCTACACTTTTCCCATAAATTAAACTTAATTATGTTGGAATATACGAGAGATGCAACTTACGTTATTTTTGAATTATATATGATGTGAAATATAGTTAAATTTTAATATTAACATTTATGTACATGAGTGGCATGCTAGTTTAAAGTTAATACGTGGTTAATTATAACTAATTCCAAGATAATGGGAACTTGAACCTGTGGATGTGGAGGTGGAATTGTTTGAGGAAGAGCTCCATTGATATTGACAGGGAGCAAATTGGCGCAATGGCCGCATCTTACTGTCACAATATTTAACAGATTTGTTCCCGGCACGCTCACCTGAAAACATTATGTTATCAATAATGTAATTTTAATGGAAAAAATTTGAGCAACGCAATTAAATTGATTTTTTTTTCTGCCCAAATGTTTATTTCTAATTAGAATCATATAAAAGAAGTATTTTTAGGTCAAGATTGGCTCCATAATATTTTTCTAAGACGTTTCATGTGAATTCTCGGCATCACATGCATACATTCATACATACATACACACACACATATATATATATATATTTATATACTCCTTGATTGCAGTGCTTGGTACACTGGGTTTGTGTGTGCGTGCATGAGAGAGAGCTGAAATGGTGGCCTAGACCAAGGATCAATTAACAGTATAGAAAGTGTGGAGATCAGGAGCGTCCTGTAAGAGCAGATGACAAAAATTATTAGGGAGAGGTATGCCCCCCACCCAAGTGAAATCGCCAGAGGAAGCGAGTTGGGCTAAGAAGTGTGAAGCCTCATTGGCATTTCTGCAAAGGTGAGACATGGTATAGAGCGAAAAATCAAAGAGATGATCAGCAATCTGTTGAGCAATAAAATCCATCTCAGCTTTGGCATTGCGCTTCTCAGTGTTGCTAGCATAGGTAATAAGGTCAAGCATCTCAGTGTGCATGAGAGAGAGAGAGAGAGAGGAGGGGGGAGGGATGGCTAGCTAGGGGATGTGATATTCTCAGCGAAGGAACAATCATGTGAGGAGAAGTAATAAAATGAATTGGATTGGCATCAATTATATACTCCAACTTAATGAGCATTAGGAAAGAGTGGATTCTACGTACATGAAGGCTTATATACGTACATATATACTGCAAGTGATGGAAGAAAAACTATGCTTTTTCCCCTCTCCTTTCTCCATCCTTCTGCACCACCCCTCATTTAAAGTAAATGAAAGCAGGTGAAGCTAAAACCAAGGCCTGCTCTCCCTCTCTCTCTCCCTCTCTCTCTCTCTCTCTAGTACATAATGAGAACAGGCACTCGAAGGAGAAGGAGCACATCAACAGTGAAAAACGCAGAAAAGCAAGAAGTAGTGCTGGGTAATTTGATTCTGTTTCTCTGAGGTACTGTCGGGAAGCTCATCATGTTGATGTCCCAAAGGATGTAAGAAAATGGTTGTGAGAGAAAAGAGGGCAGCAGGCATGGCGGTTTTGGGCTGCTTTAATTTGGCGTGAAGATATAGAAGGAAGAGCTTATTCCAAATTATCAAAGGCATAATTATTTCTGCATTAATTATCCCACAATACATAATCTATTAGTGAAATTTCCTCCCATAAAAAATGCTTTAATTTCATCATCCTTGGTGTATGCGCGCACATATAATTGATCATTTGAAGAAATGAAAGCCTAATGCTAGAAATAATCACAAAAAATTCTTTAACTTATAACATAGAATTTCTATATATGTATATGTTAGTCATGATATCCTATAATTTAATTTAATGACCCTTTCACAGAAGTTCATTGACATCTTCATAAGGGTTTTGAAGATGATGAAAATTAATACTACTTCTGCTTATAAAATGGATCATTATATCCATCCCAGATTGTAGGAAAAGTAAGGGATCTGCAAAAGAAATATATATATATATATCTGGGAGAAGGAATGAGGCTTAAAAAAAATAAAACCCTAAAAAGAAGCATTTTTCCTCCATTTGTATAAAATGGCAAGATTGCAAAAAGAAGCTATATAAGTTTAAACTTTTTAAAGCATAAAATGTCTTGGTATTTAGGAAAGTTCTCATTTTTCAAATCTGCTGCATCTCCAAGTTATTATATATGTATCTTTGAGAGGCTGCCACAAAGTGGGAAGCTACTTCTTTGAAGAATAAAACCCAAAAAAGCTTACATAGCTAAACCTTAGAGGATGAAAGAAATATAAGAAGAAAAAAAAGAAGATAAAGAAGAAGAGAGAGAGAGAGAGAGAGAGGGGGAGAGAGAGAGAAGATGGTGATGAGAGATTAGAAAGTATACCACGAGAATGGTGTTGCAGAAGTTGCAGTGGACATAGCAAACATGATCTGGGGCAGCAGGAGAAGCCATGTTTTAATGGAAGGCACTGATCTAAGGGGGCTATAGATCTAGAGCTAGAGGAATAATTAGGTGATCTTGAGGGGAAGAAGAGCTTGTTGTAGTTGATGATATATACAGAATGATGGAGTGGGGGAAAGAGTTAGGTTTCAATATTTCTTAATTTCTTCACCAAAAATGTGATAAAAATGGAGAGGAAAACAACAAAAGCTATGTGGGGTAACAGTAATTGAGCAGCTGATGGTGTTATTGTTGGAGAAGGGTGAGATGGGAAAGGAGTGATCACTTTTAGTGTGAGTTTGAAGGTGGCCTAGAGGAGGTGGAATGGTAATGATTGATTGAATGAGTGGGGTGTGTGTGGAAGACTACTGTCTCCTTTTCTCTCACTGCTGCTTCTCTCTCTCTCTCTCTCTCTCTCTCCAAATAGAGTAATGCTATCCATAGCCAAAAAGGGAGCCTAAAAATTTATATGGTTAATTTAATTGATAAAAGTATATATGTACATTATATATCTAGGGAGAAAGTAACTTTTCTACTACAAATTAAATACTTTTATCCAATGCATTGAGAGCCAAGATTTTAGAGGAGTCCTCTGTTTGGGCCACTACAACGAATTAAAGAAGACATTTGCGGCATGCGCTATGGTAGACCGATTGCGATAGATTTGCGATAGTAATTTTTCTACTAGGAAATACTTTTGTCCAATGCTTAGTACAAAGACTATTTACATTAAATAAAAGGGTAAAGTACATCGATCTAGTGCCCTGAGGTCAGAAAGGCATTGCAAATTGATCTCATACAACTTTTTAAAACTTCAAATTTAAATTCCTGAGGTTGTAAAAGCACTACAATTTTGGTCATAATTAAGATATAATTATTATTTTTTTTATTATTATGCTATATACAAGATTATCTTGTTTATTAATTTTTTAATTTTTTAAAATATAATTTTGAAATGCTAATATTTATATTTTTTAAGTTTTAAATTTTTAGTGTAGAAAAAGCAAGAAATGAAAAAATATTAAATTTTAGATTTTTATTAAATTTTTAAGAAGGCTGAGAATAAACGAGCATAATGGTTCTTTACAATATGCAAACAGCTCAATCAAAAAATGTATAAATTTTGCATCTTCTATTTGAAAAAGCCAATGAAATTGGAGAGAATATAAAAAAAAGGACCAAAACTGTCACACTTTTACAATCTTTGAGAGTTTAAAATAGTTGGCACTAATTTGTAATGCTTTTCTCATCGCAGGGGCTTGGATGCAATTTACCTTAGATTTTTTTTTGGATAGAAATTTATCTTAGATTAAATGATCCTTTTTTAAGATCAGCACAAACGTTCAACATTTTAATGAGACTTGAAAACACGATTAAGTACACAATTATAAGATAGCTAATACTTGATTTTGAATTTTCTGAAATTCGGCCGTAGCCTATAATACTATAACAGTAAAAAAAGATACATCAGGTACAAAAGGTTCGATCCTCGTCGAGAATCGCACAAAAATCGAGTGGGAGGGATATGCCTCTACGCCACTCTGTATCATCTTATAAACAAGAAAATGAAGCTACAAAATCAGCCGCTCTATTAGCGGCTCTGTATACATGAGAAATCCTATATGCCTTGGAGGCGCAAAAAAGTTCGGCAATCCTAATACTTGATTTTGAATTTTCGTAGATAACTAAATAGTTCTCTTCACTTAATTGAACTTAAACTCCCATAGAGATTTTAGATTGATAAAACATTTTTTTGTATTAAAAAGTAGGCTTCATAATGTGATTTTTATTTTTATTTTTATTTTTTGATTTTGTTTGATGGTGCTATTCATTTTATAATCAACCCTCTGCCATCTTTTTGTATATTCATTTCATTAATATATTGGCTCCAGGCCCTCACATTCCTTTCAAAAAAAAAAAAAAAAAAAACTTACTAGTTAGCCTAGGGCATACATTTAGATCAACTACATTTGAAAAAAACTTTAATATATTGATAAATATAAGCTGCTTAAGCTTTTGAGATACTTACAGATTTAATATATATACTACATAATTTATTAATTAAAGCATAATTATAATTTTAAGATGTGAAAAAAAAAATCATTTTGACTCATTTAAGTGAAGCCCAAGTGACTTAAATTACATTATCTATTTGAATGTGCTTTAAATCCAAGGAGTTTTAGTTTAAGTTAAAGTTGTTTCTAAGCTCAACCATTTATATAAATGCCAAGTAAAGATTAATTTAGTTAAATTAAATCTAATAGTTATTTTTTGATTTAATTAAAATCTAATAGATATTTTCACCATACGTAATTGTAACTAGAAGGAGAATGCAGATAGTTTTTTACAAAAGAAATACTTTTAGAAAAAGGTAATTAATTGGACATAATTAACTCTATTGCAAGTTTGAGGTTGAGTACATGACTAAAATTAATAATAACACTTTTCTTCTTAATTTGATTACTTTCATCAAATTTTATGCAAAATTTTTCGAAAAACTTTGATTCTTGTAACTAACTAAACTATGTTAAAAAAAATTGTTGTGATTAAACAAATTAATCAATATATATATATATATATATATGCAGCTTTGCAAAACAATTAATGAGCTAATTAATTAATTTTAACCTTCACCATATATATCAGACACTTCATCTTGAGAAATAAAACCGATACAAATCATATATTTTGTTTCTAATTTTTATAATCATTGATTTTAATTCCAGCCTATTAAAAAATGAACTATCTATTTCCCTTTATAGGGTACATATTGAGAAAATGAAGGTGCAAATATGTACATTCCTAGCACATAAGGTTTTCATATTATATTCAATATCATTAATATATACTGATTAAACATATAGATCAACAAACTAAGATTAAATTTTATGGGCTCAAATTCGACTCAAACTTAAAGAAAAAAGAGTTCGAGTTATATAAGGCCAATTCGGTCAGTTAAACTCGATTGATCATTGCCATGCTTGTTTAAATTTAGACCATATTTTTTTAGTAGTATAAATTGAGACGAAGGAAAAATATTAATTTATCATATCTTATAAACACAACAGAGATGATCGATGGGTTTACTTTCTACGATCTCTTGATGTACGTAGTGGGGGATGATCTTTGTGATCATAACTCTCAATACTACAAGCACTCAAGTACTGAAAGAGAGAAATTGTTATATCGTATATATATTTTTATCTCCATAATGGGAAAGCCTTTGGGCATTTATAATATTCATAAGGGTGTTGAGTAAAAAGATACCTCTTACTAAAAGATTCATCTCTTAATTAACTGCACTTTTTTATTATGGGCGCATTCTTTCATCTTATAATCGAGTCAACCCAATAGTATTTTGGGTTCGATGAGTAGACAATGTGGAGATATTTAATTGGGTGCGTACTAGTTATAACTTACATAAATATATTATACATATAGAATATTGGAAAAGCTAATTATATAGATAGTGATTTAATTTGAATGTTACTTAAAAACCTTGAAAAGTACTATATACTATTTGATTAATGAAATGGTATGTCTACACCTATAAAAAAGTTTTAATTTCATTTAAAAATGCTTAATGAACGTTTAACATAGATGTATATATATGTGCCTAGTATTTATTAGTACAAAATTAAACTAGATAATTAATATATGATTTTACGCATAATATGTCCCTTTCTATCAGTATCTAATTAATCAATTGTCTTGAATTGCAAGCATGAAATAACCGGAATATTTACAATAGCAAAAAAATTAAAATTAAGTTGGGATTTTTCAAAAAAAAAAATGTAGTTGAAATTAATTAGATAAATTTTAAATGAAAAGATATTTATATTTAAACATATATACATATATTATATTATGTTATATATATAATACAGTTGAATTAATTTGTTTGAACAAAAAAAAATAGCTCGAAATATAATTAAAATACTTGACTCAAACCAAACTTAGGAATCTATTTTTGATATTCTATGTTATATATATATGATTTGGCCTGCAACTAATTAGGAAAAATTAGGCAAGATATATTATCAGCTGCCAACTGCATGCGTGCCAATTAACTTTCACTACTAATTAACTAAAATGGCATGTACCTACCAATTAGCTTGAAATTTTAAGTAAAAGAAAAACTAAATTTCATGTCCAATTATTTAATCCAATATAATGAACATGGAAAATAATTATTATATATGCATGAGCTCTCTTTCTGAAATTCGGCCGTAGCCTATAATACTATAACAGTAAAAAAGATACATCAGGTACAAAAGGTTCGATCCTCATCGAGAATCACACAAAAATCGAGTGGGAGGGACATGCCCCTACGCTACTCTGTATCATCTAAACAAGAAAAGGAAGCTACAAAATCGGCCGCTTTATTAGCGGCTCTGTATATATGAGAAATCCTATATACCTTGAAGGCGCAAAAAAGGTCGGCAATCTGGGCCGTGATCTTGTCTGGAGGGTGTCCTTGGCTGCCCGCTGAAGGTCCGCTATAGTGGTGGCTGAGTCGCATGAGCTCTCTTTGTGTATATATCATTGCACATTATAATTTTTAATCATATATATATATATATAAATATAATACATATATATTCCATTATATTCTAGCTAGTATATATATTTTGGATGAGATGAACAAAATTTTGAATTAAGTTATAGATAATACACAAAATTCCGAAAAATTGGGGAAATGAATAATTTTTTTTAGTTGAGATATACAAATTAATCATGCTTTCATTTCTTTTAAACATTTTATTAATTAAGATTAATATACATATTGCAAGATTTACAATGAGGCCTACTTAAACCTAAAAGTGGAAACCTCTGTCATCTAAATCAGATGTTTTGAAAATTTCACATAAGTTTCTTTGAATTAAAAAAATCAACTAGATTTTATTAATTAATAAATAAGTTTATTGGGTGCTAAATTTTAAATATGGAAGTTTGGAGTACTTGTTCTCAAATCTCCTAAACATAAATATGATTTTTTTTTTTTGATAAAAAACATAAATATGATTTGACATTGCATAAAGATTTGCAGTGATGGCGATTTGCGGATATAAATATAAATATATATATATATATATATATATATATATAATTTTTATGTTAATAGCATTTATTGTTTAAAATATATAATTTAGCAACTCATAAAAATCTAAAATCTAATAAAGTTTAGTTTTTTATCACTATATAAGTTTAAATTCTTGCTTAATTGACCAAAATAAAGGTAATTAATAACCAAAAAGCTGGCTGTGTTTGGTTGCAAGAAAAAAAGATTATTTGAAATTTTTTTGTAAAAATTTTAAAAAAATATATATATAATATAAAATAAAGTGAATTAATTATATTAAAAATTATATTGAATATGAAATAAAGTGATTGTTTAATGTTAAAAGTTGTGTGGGATGAAATATAAAATATTTTTTTTTAAAAAAAAAATTTAAGATTTTGGCAATACTTTTTTAGTTAGTTACCAGGCTTGAGTTTCAAATTAGAGCCCATCTCTCTAATTAAATGCTATTGGAATAAGTATTTTGTTTTGTATTGAAGGACCCTCTTAAATTGATGTATTTTTTCAAAATAATTTAAAAATTTTAAAAATTTTAATTCCATGGGTTCTGAGATTTATATTAATATTTTAATTATTATTTTTTTAAATAAATTTAATTATTTTTTCATCTTTAAAATAAAATTTATTTTTAATTATAAAATAACTAAAATATCATTTCTACACACATCAGAAAAATACCACAAGGTTGGCGCATGCCGGCGGCCCTTCTCAACTACCTCCTCCACGAGAAGTTATTGGGACACTGTATCGAAAGATTTTTAAAATTATGGATTTAAATAATATTACCTCGTAGACACAAAGCCCTTTTCATATTCTCTCAAAATTAAGGAAAATAGGAATTTATTATAAAATTAATTTAGAATTAATTGAGATAAAAAATTGAGATTTTAAAGAAACATCAAATTAGCAAATATAAAGTACATATAAGTTATTTGGCAGTTTTTAGGCCCTGTTTGTCTGGCTATTAAAAAATAACTTAGTTTAATTTTAATCAAGCATCACATCATACATAAATTTTAATATTAAAAATTAATTTTATTTCATATCTTACACATATTACTAAAATACATCCCTCACGAATCCCAATATAATAACTAATTTTATATCACATCATTTATAATTATTGATAAAAATATATTTCAATCTGAATTTAATTTTTAATTTATTAAATTTAATCTTATAAACAAACAGAATTTATGGAATCAAAATTAATTGAAGGCATAATTTTAAAAATTAAAATGGAAAGCAATTAAAAAAAATATATTTCAAATTATTAACTTGTGAGAAATTAATTTACTTTTATTGAAAAAGGGATTGATGTATCATATGATCATTTTGTTGGCTATGAGGCTTTGAGCCATTTTATTGCACAAGTCTTTGTCAAGCACACCATGAGGCAAAGATGGGCAAGCAAAGGCCAAAGCTGGTCATGTCTGGTTAATCCAATTGCTGTGGAGTCATGTTGATGGGATGTTTATCATTGAGAGAATAGATGTCTGCATTTTTAAGTTAGAGAGAAGGCGAGAAAATTCATTTTAATATCAAGTTCAAATACATGCAACATTACGGGAAGAGAATGGTCCGCGCGAGTTCAAGCTGAGTCATATACGGCTCAAGCTCATGACCCAACTCGTCACAATTCGATTGGAGTTCAGATTAGCTCGAACCTTGATTGATTGAGTCAACTCAAGCTCCCTAAATATTAATTTTTTTAAAAAAATTATTTATACTATAATTTAAAATTGAGTAAACCATATGAAACTCGAGCCAGGCTTGATTTGAGATACTTCTGAGCCAAACTTTTACTCCTAAGCACCAAATTAAGTTTGAGATTACCTTAGAATTTAAACTCAATAAAAGCCTATTTAAATCATATTGCCTTGACTTGGGACTTTACTTAAAACATAAATATTAAGTTATTCATGACATTCAAATGAAATTAAAATGACTAGTTTAAATTCTAATTTTATTGATATCCAAGTTGACATAATATTCAAGTTAGACATTGTGTTTGCCTTGCTTTTGTTTTCGGCTTCCACTTTCTAACTCTCTAGTTATTGAGTTGCCAATTTCAGTTGAAACAACAATAAAAAAATTATATAGGCATCAATAAATTGATTAATAGTAAATTAAGAATCTAAATAATTAAATTATCTAATAAATTAAGCACATAATCTACTAAATAATCTAATTAGACCCTTAACCCCTTATTAGTACATATGAGGGCATTGGATTAAAAAATTTAATAGAGTTCCATAGAAAAGAGAATTAGAATATACAGTTCTATATAATTATAATTTGATTTCATTTTTTTATAATAACTAGATTGTATTTTAGACATAAAATATATAGTATAAGATATTAAATAACATGTTATTCATGAGACATATATATATGATACTACTATAGCAAACATTTTCATTTAAATAGAGAATTGTAAATTTTTTTTAATTTTTTAAAAATTTTGATTTTAGCTTCTAAAATTATAAAGTGCCATGGTTTTGATCCCTTTTCAAAATCTTACTATTTTCACTATTTTTTCTTCATAAAAAATAGAAATTTGATCATGTTTTATATATTAAAGGACCATTACACTATTCTATTTTCACTCTTTAAAAACAATGTAATAAAAATATAATATTTAGTTTCTTTAATCTTTTGTTTTCTCTCTACTAAAAATTTAAAATTAAAAAATATAAATATTAATATTTTAAAATTATATTCTAAAAATTATAAAGTTAACAAATAGATATAATTTTAAAGCATGTTAATAAATACATTAGCAATTATGCTTAATTGGGGACAAACTATCGAGTTTTTTTTTGTAACCTCAAAGATACAAATTAAAATTTTTAAAAAATTGGTACTATTT
Source organism: Apostasia shenzhenica (assembly GCA_002786265.1). Classification (NCBI taxonomy): domain Eukaryota; kingdom Viridiplantae; phylum Streptophyta; class Magnoliopsida; order Asparagales; family Orchidaceae; genus Apostasia; species Apostasia shenzhenica. The sequence goes on from KZ451919.1 coordinate 813,855, forward strand.
TGTAATGCCTTTCCAACATCAAGAGTCGGGATGCAATTTACCCTTTAAATAATACTATTATTTAAACTAAACATCCTTAAATTATAATAAACATATATAAATAGGAATAAAATGAATAATAAAAACCTCTATGGGTTGATTGATTTAAGGAAAAATTACACACGTCACTTTTAAAGAAATTTTTTTTAATTTATTAACTTCTAGGTCCATTTGCATTGTTTGATCGTTGAAAATTAACCTAATTTAATTTTAACTAGGCATATCACATCACACATAAAATTTAATATTAAAAATTAACTTTATTTTACATTCTATACACATTACTAAAATAATAACTAACTTATATCACATCCCTCGCATATCCCAACATGATAACTAACTTTATATCACATTCCTCACATATCTCAATATAATAATTAACTTTATTTCACATTATTCATAATTTTTAATAAAACAATATCTCTATCTAAGTTTAGAGAGAATTACATACATACCCCTTAAATCATCTTGAATTATATATTAAACCCCTTATTTTTTAATTTTACAATTTAACCTCTAAATCATCCAAAAATAACATATTTAGGTCTTTCTCAAGATTTTCAAAGTATATTTTTTGATGATTTATAATTATTTGGATGTTTATTAGCAATAATATGTATATACAAATATTATAAATATATTTACAAATACATATATTCTACTAATTTTTATTTTTGGATGATTTAGGGGGTTAAATTGTAAAATTAAAAAATGAGGGATTTAATATGTAATTCAAGATGATTTAAGGGGTATGTATATATGTAAATGCCCCTTAATTTTAACCAAGTTAAATTTAACCTTACAAACAAAAAGACCCCTAAAGTTAAATATTTACATATAATTCTCATTTTCAATAAAAACTTAATAAACTACAATTTTTTTTCTTTAATAATATGAAGTGTTTTCTCAAGTTAATGGAAGAGATGCAAGTTATAAATATGTATTTAAAATCTTAAGTGACATCAATAAATATTTAATATTAGAAATTAAACTAATAAAAAGCTCTTGAATTGATACTAAGGGGGCGTTTGGTTCAATGTTATCTTGGTGTTATGTTATGTAATGTAGATGTCATGACATCTAAATGTCATCTTTTGACTAATAATTTTATAATCTAATAGAAGATTTTTTGTAGATGTCATTAAACCAAATAATTACTTTCTCTAAATAACATGACATAACATCAAGATAACATTGAACCAAACGCCCCTAAGTAATTTTGTTTATGAAGAATGTGAGTTTTTTTTTAAAGAAATGTGTTTTTTTTTTGTGTGGATATATACATATGAAGAATGTGAGCATTGAGTTAAGCTGGAGGGCATGCAATGCAAATATAGCCCTGGAATGAAACTTTTCAATGACATGACCCCCAAGATTGGGGACAAGGGGGATAGTGGAAAAGCCCCTTGTCCCTTTCACAGGTAAAGGAGGGTCAAATTCCCACTCTTTCATTAAGCATATGGTAAGAGAGAGAGGGAGGGAGAATATTGTAGAGATAATAATGAGCAACATACAAAAATATTTCAATCTTTTTTTGAACAAGATTAATTTATCATATTGAACTCGAAAAATAACACTATCTGATCTCTTTAGCCGAGAAAACTATCTTCGCTAATATAAGTTCTACAATTGGAAAAACCGATCGAAGATATATAGATGTGTGATTAACATTGATCACAAAACTGAAAAGATCACAAATTTGATGATATATAAAAGTTCATGACTTCACATATCAGTCATAAATTTATCACTATCTAGAGAAAATATGGAGGAAAAAATATTAGGATGAGCTTGTATGTCTAAAAAAGTACTCATACGGTAATTTTATATACTCGATTAGGTGTAACAACATATAAAATTTTTATATAGCCTTGCGACAAATAGTAGGTAATAGGTGTCACAATACTTTGTAAAGCATTTGCTAGTGTGCATGCCCACTTTATGATTTGTTTCATATCTCGATGAAGCCATCAATAAAACGACTAGCTATTATGTGTCAATCTTCAATAAATCCAAAGTCTTTGATCAACCATGTATTTTGTGAACACAATCCCCCTGTTTGACGTGAGGACCAAAACAGGACTAAAATGGTACTAATTTAAAAAACAACAATGATAATAATAAATAAAATTTTTAAATCATTCTACACAAATTTAAATATAAAAAATATTATTTTACTTTACATATTCAATAATTTAAAATAAAAATATCAACTTTATTTTACATTCTAGACTAAAATATTTAAATCGAGTATTTTGATCTAAGCTGTGAAATAAAATTTATATTTTTATTAAAAATTATTGAGTATGTGAAGTAAAATACTATTTTTTATATTAAAATTTGTGTAGAATAATTAAAATAATTTATTTATTATTATTATTATTATTTTTAAATTAGTACTATTTTGGTCCTGTTTTGGTCCTCGCGCCAAACAGGGTAAAGATGCAATTTTATATGAGAGATTATAGAAAGCAAAGAGGGTGACAATGCAAGCAATAGAGCTTTGACACTCATAAATATTACATTAGTATAAATAATTAATTACACTCATAAATGTATAATTGTTAGTAATATTATATCACTTTAAACATAATTCTTACATTTCTAATTTTGATTACATAAATTAAAATTTTACTTGTTAGTTGAAATTTTATGACACTTTATGTACATAAAAATTTTCTTTCATATTAGCATGCATTATGATGTTTAATTTAAATCATAATGCTATTTAAATATATTTTCATTAATTTTATATGAAAGATATATATAAGGTTTTTGACATCAAAGTTAAATCAAGCCTTTTAATTTCAAGAAATTGGTGGCTGATTTTGTTTCAAGAAAATGCTAACTAACTTTAATTGAGGCCAAAAAAAAAATTGGAGCTAATTTAATAGTTGTATTAAAAATATTAGAGCATTATGAGAAAAGAAAAGCAATACTCTATATATAATTTTCAAGGCAGCTGTGGCTTAATTTATTTCTTTTCTACTTCACTTTGCTTTTAATTCATTTTATTTTGTTAAGTAATATCTTTAATTGTTTGTTTCTGTAGTAAATTTTAACTTCAATTTTTATTTATTTTCAAGGAAAGAAATTTCATTTTGTAACTTATTTCTGAGCTTTGATTTAGTTTTATTAAGGCTTTTTACATTTTAATTTTAATCTTTCCTTTATAACTTTTAAATTCAAATTATTTTATATATGAGCTTATCTATTTACTGTATATTTCAAATAAATTCTAAAAACATTTGATATTAGAATTTCATTATAGTTTAGTTCCTGTCATTTAACTTTGTAAAAATTTATCGTTTTCTTTTATATTTTAACCTTCCTCGATCAAATCATTCTAATGAAAATTATGCTCGGTTTATTTCATTTCATTTATGTTGATTTGATCCGTACTCGTATTTGCTTTTTACAATAACACCACACCGATGACAGAGGTCAAAAAGCTTGACGACTTCAACTTAAGATCGATGCTTCGAGAAGGCAGCGACTCGATCGGCTCGCTAGCTTCAGCTGTAGAAGTTTCAAGTAGGTCAACAAGCTGGACAATAGACGCTCCACTAGAAATTTTTATATATGTCTGACATATGATATACGAATTCAATTAGTATACGATCGATAATAATACGTGGGATACATTATTATTCATATAACACTGGTTGGTATGTATACTGTGTACCGATGCATATAAAAATTTTCTGATCTCTGCGGCCTCGGAAGCTCTCCGGCACCTGAAGGCTAAAACAAAATCTACCACGGAATATGTTTGGTCATGATTTATTGGTCTCCATTGCCTTCTTTACTTGTAGCGTAAAATACTTTTTTTTTTTTGAATAAAGGTTTTTTTTTTGAATGATGGATAAATAAATAAATAAATAAATATATATATATATATATATACGTATTTTGCACTCTCAAATCCCACATAATTGATATTATGCACCTTTAGAGAGGGTGCAAAGTATCAAACTTATAATTAAGTTTTGAAGTTGTAAAGTGATACCAATTCAAATTAATAAAAACTTTAATTAATTTAATAGTTTTAATTTTATCTTGATTATAATTATTAATTTAGTAGTAGTTGAAAATTTTGTATGAAATATTAGTTAAATATATATTATGAGGAGAGATTTTTATGTCATGAAATAGTAGTTAGGATTAATTTTGATCTTGAAAATTGTTAGGTATAATTAAGAAGGTTAGGTGTGATTAAGAATCTTTGGTATTAAAATTCTTACAAATATATAGCCATTTGATATGGAATGGAAGCTTGGAGTATTTTTATGTTGTTGTTCTTTTGAGGAAAAAATTACCTTCAATCTCTTAAATGAATTCGTAATAGTGGGTTATTTTGTTATTAAACTTGTGTTTTATTCTTTACTTCTCCTTTCTCTTTTTGATGTTAAGTCGGTATTAGAGCTAAGATTGAGATGGCCGGTCATCGTCGCGATGGACCTGATCCAGAACAACCCATGACACATGAACGTGACTTGAAGGATGTGATGATCGAAGAACTAAGAAGACAAATGTGACTTCTTTAGGAGTGTCTAGAACGCATGAAGGCTTTGAAACATGATGATCCTCGCTATGTATCAGAGCATGGAGCATCAAGTGCTAATTAAAGAAGGTGAAATTAATCCCTTCCATTATGGTCGCAGCTAAGGATCAAGTAATGAAGTGGCTCATCTCAACAATCAGCATACCCGAAGAAATTTTGAATTCCGGAGAAAGGCGTATCAAACCTGATGGATTCATAGATTGACTTAATACTGTTGGGTGAGCCTTTGATTATAAGATATTCCAAATGATCGAAAGGTCAAGTCAATGCTATCAAACTAAAGAAACATGCATCTATTTGGTGGGAGCAACTCAAATTTAGAAGAGTCTGTGATGAAAAAAAGTTCACAAGAAAAGATTAAGAAAGTTTAAAAATAAGTTTTTTTCCAGAAAATTAATTACAAGATACTTTCTTAAGCTTCACCACTTTTCTCAAGAGTATTATTCAGTTAACGAATACATCGAAGAATTTGATCATGTTATGATGCGGTGCGGTGTTACTGAACTTGACGAGCACATTATCAATCATTATTTTGGAGGACTTCATCAAGAAATCTCAGATATTATTCAACTTCAATTTTACTACATATATTATGATCGTTTCAAACTTGCAACAAGAGTTGAAAGACAACATAAGGCGAAAAGTGAATGTAAGCCCATTAGAGCATAAAGAACTTCAAAGACAAGTTAATGAGTCCACACACAAGAGATTTATGCATTGAAAAAGTTGTGCAAAAATTATTCTATTTATGATAGAAAATTCTATGCTATTATTCATGCTTTTGAACATTGGAGGTATTACCTAATATCAAAAGAATTTATCTTATTTTCTAACCATGAAGCTTTGAAATATATAAATAGTCAAGCGAAACTTAACAATCATCATACTAAATGGGTGAAAATTCTACAAGCTTACTCTTTTGTTCTCAAACATAAATAAGGTAATCAGAATAGAGTACCAAATGCATTAAGTCGAAGATATTCATTACTTTTTACTTTACAAATCAAAGTGATAGGCTTTGATACACTCAAGGAACTTTACAAAAATAATCAAAATTTTGCCGAAGTATATCATGACACTCTTACATGTATCTTCTAATGGATACTTCTTTATTCAAAATAAATTTCTTTTTTTAAGATATTCTCTTATGTATATCGAATTGCTCCTTGCGACAAACTATTATTAAAGAAGCTCATGAATGAGGGTTAAGTGGACATTTCAAAAAAATTAAAAATTTAGCATATCTTCAAGAATATTTCTATTAGTTTCACATGTAACAAGATATCTCTAATTATATTTTATGATATAAAATATGTCATATTGCTAAATTGCATTCACAAAATTCTGGTCTTTATATACCATTACCGGTTCCTAATACTTCATGGGAAGATGTGAATATCGACTTTATTTTGGGACTCCCTTTAACACAATGAAAGAAATATTCAATTATGATTGTGGTGATTTTTTTTCTAAAATGACCCATTTTATTTCATGTTCTACAACTTTAGATATATATTATATAGCCGATCTTTATTTTAAAGAAATTGTAAAGTTGCATAGATTCCTAAAACAATCACTTTTGATCATGATCCTAAATTTGTTGACCACTTTTGACTTACTCTTTAGAGGACACTTGGTATTATACTACATTTTAGTTGCAGATTTTTCACCATATTAAGACAAAGATAACTCGAGAGCGAGTTTTTTTTAACTTGGGGAGAATGATACCAATTCAAATTAATGAAGGCTCAAATTAATTTGAAAATTTTAATCTTATCATGGTAATTATAATTATTAATTTAGTGGCGTTAAAAATTTTGTGTGAAGTGATAGTTGAACATATGTATCATAAGGAGAGACTTTTGTGTCGTGAAATGATAGTTGCGATTAATTTTAAATTTGAAAATTGTTAAGTGTAATTAGGAATATTAGGAATTGTTAGAAATATTTGGTATAAAAATTCCTATAAATATGTAACCATTTGATGTAGAGTGAAAGCTCATAGTATTTTCATTCTATTGATCTTTTAAAATAAAGATTACCTTCAGTCTCTTATATAAATTCTTAAGAGTGAATTACTAGTTTGTTAAACTTGTGTTTTTCTTTTTACTTCTCCTTTCTCTTTTTCAGTGTCATAAAATATATGTTTTAAATTTAAATAAATTGCATTTGAGACTCTGAGATCGAAAGACCATTATAAATTAATCCTATTCTTCTAAAAATCTCGATTTGACTCTCTAGGATTATTAAAGTACTCCTATTAAGTTATAATTATTAAGTTTTTACTATTATGTGATAAAATTATTTTCAATCATTAACTTTTAAATTTCTTATAATATAATTTTAAAATATTAATATTAATATTTATAATTTAAAAATTTTAGACTAATGACAATAAGAAACAAAATAAATTAAATTTTAAAAGAATGATGATAATAAAAAAAATCTTACGGTCCTTCAAAGTAAAAAAATAATTAAATTTTAAGTTTTACATCAAAAAAAATGCCAGCAAAAAATGCAAAATTCAGAAAGAGGAACTAAAAATGCAACACTTTTTCAACCTCCGAGATTAAAATCGAGATTTTTTAAAAAATTAAAACCAATTTGCAACTCCGGTTCAACCTCAGGGTCCCGGATGGAACTTACCCCCCTTAAAATTTTCTTGAGGATCGCAGAATGAGACGAGGTAATTTGCAGGGTGCAGATTACAATTTACACGATAGAGATTGGCGCATCGAAAGCTAAAACAGATCCATGCGCGGCATGCATGGCCGCTGCTTCTTCCCGAGCTTGGCCTTTTCCGCATCGTACATGGATTGGCGCATCGAAAGCTAAAACAGATCCATGCGCGGCATGCATGGCCGCTGCTTCTTCCCGAGCTTGGCCTTTTCCGCACCGTACATGGAGCAACCTCAGCCTCACGTCTTGCTCTCGCTGCGTCGGCCTCACAGACCCATCACTGTTTCTTCATATAAAATTTAAAATAAAATAAAATAAAATAAAATAAAGACAAGATTTTTAACATAATATTGAAATTGAGACAGATAAAATGACACGACATTCAATAGCAATTTTCAATACAACACTTTCTCAATCTAACATTGAATTACTGCCGGAAACACTTGCAACTTTTGCTAAGCATCTTCACAACACTTCCACGATTTTAAGTACGAGTCAATCTTATTGTATGCAAGATTTCTTATGTTTAGAGTCGTCAACATCATCACAGAAAAGTTAAGATCTATGGACTGAGAGTTTATTGTAATTACGGCCCAAACATCACGAGTTCGATCAGTCTTTATGGTGTCAAGACTGTAATGACGATAAGATTTGTTGAGAATTACAAGGAGCAATTTTTGGGTTAGCAGAGCAAACATTCAACCAACCAGTAAGACCAGTAAGAGGTAGCCGCATTAGCAATGGGCTCCGCCTGATGCTGACGTGGCGTCTACCCTTTAACTGAAAGAATCATTGGAGCGGTTGAACTCAATAATTTTTTTATAATGAAAGTGAGAATTGATTGTGATACTCGATTGTTCTTGTGAAACGGAAGGCCCTTCAGCCCTGTTTGGCGCGAGGACCAAAACAGGATCAAAATAGTACTAGTTTAAAAAATAACAATAATAATAATAAATAAATTATTTTAATTATTCTACACAAATTTTAATATAAAAAATAATATTTTACTTTACATACTCAATAATTTTTAATAAAAATATAAACTTTATTTCACAACTTAGATTAAAATACTCGATTTGAATATTTTGGTCTAGAATGTAAAATAAAGTTGATATTTTTATTTTAAATTGTTGAGTTATATAAAGTAAAATAATATTTTTTATATTTGAATTTGTGTAGAATGATTTAAAAAATTTATTTATTATTATTATTATTTTTTTTTAAATTAGTACCATTTTGGTCCTGTTTTGGTCCTCACGCCGATAAATTATCTAGGAGGCATTTTAGAATTTCTTTTTCAATGCCTATAAATTAAGCATTGTACTTGTAAAGCTTAGATTTTTGTATAAAGTCCTTTTAATGAATACATCCTTCATCAATTTTGTAGCAAGGTAAAATCATAATCATTGCGATAATTTGGTTCTTAATTCTTGCAACGATCTTTCTCTTTATTACGATCTTTATAACGTGTAAGTTTGACCGTTTTTTGCTGCTATTCGAATGATTATATTTTGATAATATGGGATTTCAAACATATATAAATGTCTGGATCACCGAATGTTATTGGTTATGTAATTCGATGATTTTGAGACCGAGTTTTAATATTTACAAATTAACTTCACATAAACATCTTAATACTCACGAGTTTTAAGGGGTGTTTGATTCAATGTTATCTTGACGTTATGTTATGCTACCTAGAGAAGACAATTATTTGATTTAATGATATATACAAATAATCTTCTATTTGATTATAAAATTAGACATCTAAATTATATAACATAACAACAAGATAACAACGAACCAAACGCCCTCTTAATTCAATGAGTATTACATAAATGCTTGAACTTTTTTCAGAATTACTTATTAATCGCACTAACTTAGCCAATTTATCTTCGACAATAAAATTAGGGATGTTAACTTAGCTTGAACATCGATTAAAAGTTAAATCACATTTTAAATTCAACCTTTTATGAATTAAGATTTTTGACAATTTAATCTTAAGCTGAAATAAAATCCAATAATGACTATTAAAATTTTTTTTTATTCAACTTTATTGATTGTAAATTGATTTTTTTTATTTCTGTTTCGAAGCATTAAATAGTGATGAAAAGCATAATTTAAATTGATTGAATAAATAAAAATATTTATATCTAATTTTTAACTAAAAAATTAAAAATTAATTAAAATTCAAAGTTATAGGATGAAGCCATGCTTAAACACTATTTACTATTTTTAAGTAGATTTAAGAAATGTTCCGTTTTATCAATAAATAAAAAAACACCATTTTTACTCATTATTTTTAACCACCATAATACCTTTTTGAAAAAAATTCTATAATTAACCTTAAATTATATTTGATCTATAATTTTAAAAAATTTCTATTGAATTCTATTTTAAAATCTTTAAATAATTAAATTTTTATAAATTATAATCATATAAAAATTTAAACTGATACTTTTCATCAGCATTCAAAGAATATTTTATTGAAATTTTTACGTACAGAACATAAAATTTACACGAAATTACATATTTCACCATTAATTCATAAATATTACCACTATCACACCATATTCATTTAAATTTTACGCATTTCACATATTTCACACCATATTTTTTGATGGTGAACTTCATATTTCTAAATTGGCCTTGATATTAACTATATTATTAATATATTAGTTAAATATTATAAATAAATTAATTTATATAAATAATAATTTAAATATTTATGAATTTATGTATTTTAATTTATTTATCCTATTTAAAATTTTCAATTAGGGTGCCGAATTTAAATTCAAATGACTATAATTTTTAATTGAAGTAAGAAAATTGACGTGTTTACAGTAACAAATAAAAATATATATTAAAATTTAAATATTAATAAATTTATGCATTTTAATTTATATATAATATTATAAAATATATGAAATATGTGAAATATGTGAAGTGCGTAAAATTTAAATGAATATAGTGTGATAGTGAAAATATTTATGAATTGATAGTGAAATACGTAATTTTGTGTAAATTTCATATCCTGTATGTAAAAACCCCTATTTTATTTAAACTATTATTGCGTATGTTTATAGTATAAATACACATTCAAAAATATATTGACACGTAAAAAAATTAGTAAAATACATAAGTACAGTAAAAAATAAATTTAAAAAATTATAAAATACATGCATCTCATTAGAAATAAATCTATCATATTATTAAAATAATACATATTACACATAATAATTTATCTAGCTCATAAATTAAAAATAAATAATTATCTACATGTCACACAATTTAGTTTTATTTATGTCTTATCCATCCATTCTTAATTAATTACGCTATGCACACTCAAAACATTATAAAATCTTACATACACACATTTTAACTTATTTTTATTATAATGAGTAATCGTAACTTTTCAATAACCTAACTATAATTAAATTACAAAAAATTTGAGTCGTTCATCATATTATTTTAAGAATATTTAAATATATTTTGAGCGAAAATCCTAAAACATTAATATTTAGGTGGCGACAAAGGAAGAAAACATCTGCGGCGTGAATTGATTTTAGGACAACTCAGCGCTTTAGCGTGGTATTAAGAAGAGAAAAATATATACCATTAAGAATAAAAATATAATTTTAATGATTTACTAACAGAATATTTTTTTTTAAATAAATTTTGATTAAATTTTAACTCAAATGTGTGTATGTAAGATTTTGCAAGAATGGATGGGTAAGACATAAATAAAACTAAATTGTGTAGCGTAATTATCCCAATTAAAAAATACTAAGAGAAAGAAAGTAGTGAAAGGAATGGAACTTAAAGCCCTAAATCACATTAAACTCCGGTTTGAGGTTTAGCTAAGTACCAATTCAAACATATCAAATTTCTATTAGAATCCGACTATAAAGTCTAAAAAGTTGACCAATACAAAACCCAAAGGTGAATTACGAGATTAATTCATTCGATGATCTGACGAAATGAACCCAAAATTCACTTCTGAACTTTGTATTAGTCAATGTTTCGGGTTGCAAAGTTTTTTCCTTCTTCTTATTCCAAACAAAACTCTAAAAAAAAATTAGAACTAAGAACTACAAAACGAAGGGTAATATCATACAGGTACCTGAGATTAAGGAGTAATATTAAACAGATTTATGATTTTCAAAAAGTAACATCTGATCCATGATATTCATTATATTTTTTAAATTAATCCCTAATCTCAACTTAAATATTTCACATGAGTCCTTTTTCTATCAAACTTTCATTATTATATAACTAAAAGAATGAGTTTTTAATATTTTTTATTGTTGAAATTACTAAAATACTCCAAGAGAAATGGAGAAAAGATAAGTGATCAGGTGATTCTTTTTTTATTTACGTTTGATGGTGTTCTTAACAAAAGAACTTATTAATTGTAATCATAGACCCATTTGACATCATCCCTAACCTCAAGTACCTGTATGATATTTACCGTAAAATAAAACTTGAAAATAACTAACCACCATTCCAAACACAAATGGGCTTTCTGAAATTCGGCCGTAGCCTATAATACTATAACAGTAAAAAAAGATACATCAGGTACAAAAGATTCGATCCTCGTCGAGAATCGCACAAAAATCGAGTGGGAGGGACATGCCCCTACGCCACTCTGTATCATCTAAACAAAAAAAGAAAGCTTTCTGAAAGCCCACTTGTATTATAATACTATAACACAACTGGGCTTTCTGTGTGACTTTCCATTCCTGTGAAATTCTTCACCTCAAGTACCTGTGAAACATTAAATCAAGAACAGATAAAAGAACCAGGTACTTTTTCTCCAGTAAAAGCAGAAATCAGAAGTTCATTTAATAAAAAAGATGAAATAGAAAGAGTAATTTCTGACCACAAGTTCCAAAAAATTACCTTCCTCTCTGCGTAGAATGCAAACAAGAGAAAAAAAAAAGGAGTATTATGAGATCATTGTTTGCTGGCTGCATCACATGGCTACACATGCGTGCCTGGTGCATTACAAAGGCATTATTATTCCACATTATCATCGTCAGTATAACCTTATCTCAATAATTAGGGGTCGTCGACTTTATGAATCATACTTCACCGATGAACTCACTCCAATGCAGTCTGTGATGATAAGTTTTCACGCAGTAAAACCGATCTAACTGCTAGTTTAAAAACGTTTCCTTTTGAGTCTCTAAGGTATTCTTTTGTCCGTAATTCTGCATTTGAGCCACCGACTTTTAATTATAGTTACAATGTCCTCATCCCTATTACCATTTCTTGAACAGTAGAACTTAGATAGCTAGACATTATCGCATAAAGGAATTAGTTTTTCATGGATCTCAACTGACACTAAGATGCATGGTTGGTCGTAGCATAGGTGTGTGCAAGTATAATTATGGTTGGCCTGACCAAGGAGGATGAAGAAAGTAGCATTATACATATATGGATAAAGAGAGTTTCCTGAATTGGCCAGCCTAGCTAAAATCTGCCCATCTTTCATGCAATATGAAAGGAGGTGCAATATCTTTAAAAAAAAAATAATAGAAACAATTGTATTGGTGAAGAGATGATAATTATTGATCAAATTATCAAAGAGTGAATAGTTTAGATACATTGAATCAATAATACAAAATGATAGTAAAAAAGATAATGATATTATTTAGTAGAATCCAAGCAGGATGAATAAAATGGAGGAATCCATCTGGCGTGTTATGTGATGAAAATATTTTACTCAAATATAAAGGTAAATTTTATAGAATAGTGATAAGACTAGCGATATTATATGATGTTAAATGTTGACCTATAAAATAGAAATATACAAATAAAATATGTATTGCAGAAATAATGATGCCAAGGTGAATGAGTTGGTATATACAAGAAAATGAGCTCTCTTAATTCCCAGAACCCTAGATATTATCCTATTACTTAGGAGAGCAGACGTCTGTTTTAGATAGTTATTTAGTTTGTTCTCGTCGAGCTTTAGTTAGTAAATGATGGAATGAAAAATAAATATATTCGCCAGATAGTTGGAGTAGCCTTAATTAATGACAAGCTCAAAGAGAATCGGCTTAGATAATTTAGATATATAAATTGTAGGTCGATGAAAGCTCTAATAAAAAGAGTTGAGTTATTGAATCTTGCCAATGTAAAAAGAAAAAGTGGAAGACCAAATAAGATATGATAAGAAATTATTAGAAAGAATCTTACATACTCGACGATAAATAAAAATTTGTTACTTAATAGTATAATGGTTACAAGTAATTCATGTTGTCAACTCCACCTAGTGGGACAAAGGCTTGGTTATTACACTTCATCATTATGACCATCACTAATTAACTCTCTCAATTAAGAGGGAAAAAAGGTCAAAATTCAGCTCCTCTTGACGATAGAAGCAATGACATTGAAATTACTGGTAGATATCTGTGTTTTCCAGATTCATCCTTATGAATAGCTTATAGCTAATTGCTCACATTTAAAACTGCATAATCAAAGTGATGGAAGCAAATTTTATTTACTCATAAAATATAAGGCAACAAGCTACAACTTATGATCCAACTCAAGTATCAAGCATCAAGGACATTATGCTTATCTTTTGCATATTATCATGGCTGAAAAGAGCTTCCAATTCTATTCAATGTTGATGGGGACGGAAACATTGATAGGGGATGGAAACATTGAAGGCCTGCATTGTAGTGGTCCACAGTTTCCCTGTAGCTTTCATTGTTTTCAGTACTAAATGACGGTGATATATAAACAGCAAGGGTGTAGAAGAATAATCAGGAAAAAAAATTTGAAGCTAACCAAGTAAATTGAATATACTCTCATCTAATGAATCCAAAGAATGGAGAAGATGACGGCGAAAGCTCGGCTTAGATCTCGATTGAGACCAACGAGCCTTTCCATGGACCACTGACAATGTTGGAGAGAGGTGTGGATAGAGCATGGCACATGAATAAGCAGCAAGTTGATGAAGACTGTAGAAAGCTCCCCCTGTGTGGAAAAGTAGCTGTCTGTAATTCTCATAACTATAAAATACAACTTATATAACAATCATAATTTCGGTGGGATAATTAAATATGAAACTATAATGAAAACTTAATAGATGGCGTCAAACCAAATAATCAAGTAAAATTTAATCTAACAGTGTAATCAGTGCCTCATTGTTTGGCGTAGATAAACTTGCAAGGCATAGACTTATTATAGTAATCAGTGAAAATTTATCACTAACTCTTGGCTAAATGGTGTTGATTTTGACCTTCAAAGTGAAGTTCGATCAAACCTTAGCAGTGATAATAAAAAAATAGCAGTAATAATAGAAGCCACATATACATCTAATAATGATGTGCAGATCAACACTTCCTAGTCCCCAAAACATCGTCAGGTCATGTACTAGGTATATTTTTCCATAGGTCAACCAAATCGATACAAAACACAAATACTTACATTCATATATATGCCACATATGCAAATATATTTTTTATTTCATTCTATACAAATACACAATACACATTCTATCAAAAAGCCAAATAATATTTACACAATGCATACACATTTTTAAAGCTTATAATGTACACATTATGCAGAAACAAATTAAACCAGAAGTTTATCAAGATTATAATCTGAATGGTCAAGATTACAAAGAGACAGTCCATAAGTATATCAAGCTTTATTTTGGGTGACTGCTGAAAGAAAAAGTTTTAGATGAATTACCAGTTCCTACTATTACAAGGTGGTTCAGTTTATTCTGCAGAAAATGCTAGGAGTTGAGTTCGAACAATATTGAGAGAGTTCTTATCCATTAGTTAGGCTAAATCAATTTGCTTTAATTTAGGGATTTTATTTATTTTAAAATTAGTTGTTTAACCATATCTCGCAAAACTTCACAGTTATAACATTAGAGATTTTCTATTTATAGGAATGAAGTCTCTATATAATTTCTTGCCCTATAAATAAAGGTTAATGGAATTAAATCTTGAATCATGGAACTAAATCAATTATAAATTATAGAAGGAAAAGGTTAGGATTTAGAGTAAAAATCCTTGAATTACAAATTTTAATTAAATTTCTTCTTCTTTCTTCTAAACCCTAACCAACGTTGTAAAAATCGAACTAAATTAAGAACCAATCTATTGTCCGATTCATGATCGAACAAGTCAAACTAGTCACTGAATCTGTTGAACTGGTAAATCACTATTTTTAAAAAAATTCATAAGAACAATATTGTGTACCAAAAATAATATTTAAAATTTATAACAAACTTATTTATTATATGATTTATTGTCACTATGAAACTCTAAATACCATAAAAAAGGATTAATCTATAAGGATTTGATCTAGTTTGATATATAATTTGATTTTAACAGCGAACTGGACCGGATAACATGCCAGTTTACATCAAATCTGTCAATTTGACCGGTACAATCCAATTTTTACAACATTGACTCTAGCCGCATAAATGGTCCACAATGAACCTCAAAATTGGAATGTTGCATATAGAAATCCAAGATTTTCTAATGAAAATAAAATAAGAAATTGCGAACAATTTTTGAATAAGGACAAGCATATTACTACAATGCAAACAAATTCATGGTTCACTCAGCTCAGGGGATATAGCCTAGTTGGTAGAGCTCCACTCTTATAATTGGGCCATTGAAATTAAATGTTGCATATCTAATTATTTAGGCGGTAACGACAGTATCTTGTATTTCCCAATTCCTCCCAAAAAAATCCCAAATTAGATCCAAAATTGAAGGGTTAGTGTGACTTATCCATATGGTTATGCACTCTTCAAATAGGAATCCATTTTATAAAAAATTCTAACTTTCGTGCCTTGGTGGTAACAGATCCCATTTCCACCCCGTGTCCTTTTCATTTCACCTTTGTGACCTCGCGGCCCCGATTTGCACTTGTGTGACCATGGACTTAGAGCAAACTTATGCACGAGCAACCCCGCATCGTTCAATGCACAAGCTATTGCCTGCGGCTCCCGCCTGTGCCATGAAGCTGCACATGTACGTCCCTGCATGTCAGCATTTTGGATTCTCGTGTCATGTTCTAGTGACTCCTGCATATGTTGACTCCTCCATACATCAATCATCGTCGAGCCACACCTTGGTGCAAGTCTTCGTCACCATGTTCTCCTTGCCCTCACCTCTAAATTTTTCGCACAACTATAGGGAAATTAATTTCCTTACTGTGAATTCAAATTTCACTAAATTATATATGTAATCAAGTAGAGGCCTATTTCCTTATCCTGAATTGTTTGTTTACTCGCTTGTGCGAACTTTAAATCTGATTAAGTGAAAATATGTTACTAAACATTCTTGCGAGGATTCTAAATTCTTATTCCCTAATTCTAATTCTGATTCTGATAAGTTTAGACAGCTCTAATCTAATAGATAAAATACAATTAACACTTGATCTAACTTAAATTGGTTATTTTAAAGGGGTTTATTTGCATGATTTTGATTTATTAATTATTATATTGTTGACTATGATTAAAACGAAGAACTTATATGTAAAGTTGAAGAAGT
This sequence comes from Apostasia shenzhenica, assembly GCA_002786265.1. NCBI lineage: Eukaryota > Viridiplantae > Streptophyta > Magnoliopsida > Asparagales > Orchidaceae > Apostasia > Apostasia shenzhenica. The sequence goes on from KZ451919.1 coordinate 830,664, forward strand.
GTGCATTTTTTACCAATCAAGTAATTTTCTTAAGTTTCAAAATCTTTGCTGAGGGTATTTTTGTTGATCCCGAAAAGGGGGAGCCATATCTGAATGGCCAATAGGTAATACTATATTTGACGCACATAGCTTCCAAGGATTAGCTAGCTTTTATTGACAATTTATCTAGGATCAGTAACATTGTGACTCATATCACTGACTATATAAAAAAGAAGCATTTAAGTGGACAAAAATTGATGGCAAAGCTTTTCTCGAATCCAAACTAATATGTCTGAAGCTCCTATACCAAAGCTCTCAGACTTTCCTAAAGTTGTAAAGTGTCTTGTGTTGTTGCAAAAGCAGGAATTGGTATAGTACTAAGTGAAGAGAATCACCTTATGACCATTCTTAGCAAGAAATTAAATGCAAAATAAAATTACTCCTCATATGAGTTCTATGTTGTGGTTCAAGTACTTAGATATTGAAGGTATTATCATCAATCATAAGAATTTATTCTCTTTTTTTATCATGAGACTCTCAGATACCTAAACACAAAGAAACTTAATTCATGACATACCAAATGGGTTAAGTTTCTTCAATAGTACACCTTTGTACTCAAGCATAAAACAAGAGTTGATAATTAGGCAGTCTACACTTTAAGTTGTCAAATCTCTTTATTATCCACCATAAGTGATGAGGTTGTTAGTTTGAACAAACTCACAGAGGCCTACCAAGATTATCTCGACTTTGGGAATGACTACTAGGCATTATGAGACGGACAATTTGGAGAGCAACCATGTCTGCTTATTATATCACTATTGCCTATTTATGTGAAAAGGTAGACAGAGAACTCTGCTTATTCATCAACACAACACAAAAGCCGGCAGCCCATAACTGTGAAGCAAATGCATAATACACCATGGAAATAGTTTAATTGGCACTCATTTTCAGGGAAACTATTAAGTGGTTTGATTTAATAATTATATGTGAAGCGATTATTTTTATTTTCACTTCCAAAAACCTTAACATGAAAAAAAATAAAAAAAATAGCAATTATGGGAGCCTATGAAGCATAGGTAAAATATAGTGATACAAATACAATATGATATGGATACAATGATACAACAAACTTAAAAATATAGAATACTAATAAGTCAGGAAACGACTATTATATATATATGTACAATATGTCATATCTCATATTGAACTTGCAGCTCGTATTTAATGTTTCTGTCACCATATTAGCAAGAATAACCACAAGCAGAATTCAAAGAATCTAAGCAGGTTGCCTCTCCTGTTGAGAAGGCTGAGGTACACCTTTGGTGTGAGCAAGAGATGGTTGAATATGTAGACAACTTATCATAATCAAAAAAATCCAATTGGATCTTTAAAGTGGGAAAATTAACTAAAAAATTATGCACATCAAATAAGATCCATTTTAATGATCCAAAGAATCAATAAATATAGATATATCAAAAGCTAATTAAAGAACTCCATATAATAACAGATGAAGGTAAACAGCTAGGAACTGGAGCAAGCTTTAGAATGACAGATTTTATCCAATTTTTATCCAATTTTGATAGCATAGCAAGAAAACCGATTACATCATCTTTTCAATAGAATCTACACTAGAGATGATCACAGCTTATAATTATATCAGAGCAAAGATAATATTACACCTAACTGACAGGAGTTGATACAACCAGAAAACTACTAAAATATCACCCAAAACACAGAAAATTATCCACACAGCTCAAACATATCATATAGAATAAGAACATAGTTTGACACTTTACAAATATGATTTGGAGGAGAAATCTGAAACTGAAGATCAACAAATCATATATATCAGTGCTTCGCTAAGACCAGGTTCCATACCTGAAGAGTAAATAAAGTTCCTGATATCTGCTACTTCCCACTTATTTAGTGATACACTCAAGTCAGCCAGCAGATTTATAAGAGCACTGAGTGGAACTAAAGATTTCTCTTTCCTGTGCTAGAACAGCAAAGGAAAATGTATAATCAGCAAAGGAAAAAATTATAGCAAACATTGTAATTAGACAGTTATGGAAGTTTCAGCTTAACTCTCCGAGAATCTATTGTCATGAAAAAATAAAATAAAAGATCTCATTGCAGTTAATCATGACGATTATTGAAGGAGTTACAGTAAATGTTTTTGCATCAATGCATGGATGTAATTCTAAACATAGAGTTATAAGCTCCTAACAGGAAAAAAGAAAAAAACAAACCTCATCGTAATCATTCCTTTCTTGAATGCTGGCAGCCAAACCACGATTGAAGTATCGACAAGAGCCCTTTCGTTATTGCAACCAAATTGAACTAACAAATGGAAAACTCAATTTCATGATGGCATCAAAAATTGTCATCAGGTTATTACTTCGCATATTGATCCAACTTGAAGAAAATCATTCAGCAACCTAAATGTCATCAGAAGGTGTTTGACTAAAGCTACAACATATGAAGCATACCTGAGCACATGCTATAAGAAGTAGAGGTTTTAGAGGAATCAACAAAACCCTGAGTAAATGGCCACCATGAGAAGCTGTTATTTGGCTAATTCCATCTAAAAAAGTGCTGAACAGATCCTTGAATATCTTTAACTTCCTCTAGGAAGAGATTATCCAAGCTTCAGTGGCATGCAATCACCTTATTGGCTCAAACATAACTCTTTTGAAGTGTTATTTCTCTTCCTAGAAAGGCTTTTCAATTCCTCCACAAATTAGCTTCATATTCTTTGTCAGCATTCTGATTAACTCTATAAAGGATACTAATACATTTATCAAATTAAAAGTTTTGCTTTCTAATTTACACCACTAAAATATCAGCGTACATGAATAGCACAAAAAGCAATCTATCATGTATAGAGATTTGCAACTAAATTTCCATGCAGTAACAGCTTTGAGGACAGAGGAGCAGGTGCTGGAACAAGGAGGCCAACTTTAGCGATAGGCCGAGGAGATTGAGGCCTTAAGGGTGCAACTTGCTGTAAAATCTTCTGAGCATGATGCTCTACAGGAGGAATTCACAGTCTACAAATCTGTCATGGGCTTGCTGAGGGCTGATAATAAAGCCCTGCAACAGAAGCTAAATAAGGTCGCTAAAGACCAAGAGGCTGTTGCTACAAGAAGATCTGCTGCAGCCGTAGAAGCCTACAAGACAAGCTTACAATGTAGAAAAGAGATGTTAGACGGAATCAGGCAGGCCTAGGAAGGCTTGGCCTCCACTTTAATCCGCAAGGGTAAGATCACTGCAAATGAACTTGCGGAAGTGGAGCCTATCGCATGCCTAGCCGATGATTCCATTTATAAGGAGGACGGGTTGGACTTGGAAGTCAAAGGATGGTAACAAGTCATTAACCTCTAATTTAGCTACATAAAATCATCAAGACTCTCAGTTACCCCAGATTCAGAATTGTCATCATCCAGTGAAGGGGGGAGGGGGCACATTTATATACTGACTCATAAGATAAGAATTATATTTGACATGATTTTGGGATCAAAATGGATGAGTTTATCAATATATGCAAAATAAATAGACCATAACTAACGTTCTTCAGTACTACTGACATAATATAATATATTTTTTAATTCATACATGTAAATATGTATATACATAGAGAGAGAGAGAGAGAGAAAGTTAGTTTTGGACAAACAAAAGGTGATCAATTCTCCAAAAATCATCATTGATTAATAAAATAATGTCTGTATAAATAAGATCACAATATGAAGTAAATGAAGAACTCAGCATTTGCATCTTCTCCCGTTCTTGTTGAGTTCTAGCTCAACAAGGAACTAGCTACTGGCCAGCTAAAGAAAACCACGGAAGAATTTTAATATTCATTATAACATTGAAAAGCTTGGGAAGAAAAAAGTACACACCTTCTCATTTTGCAATACTAGCAATGATCCCTCGTCTTTTCCTGTGAAAGAAAAGTTTATTCTGAATAACCTACACAAGTTAATACATTAAAGTGTTGCAATCTGTAAATAAACGATTATTTCCATTGAGTTCATCATGTAATTCAACAAACAAACTATTGAACAATAATACATCACGTTCTAAATCCAAAATAAAAAGTAAAAATTTGTAATATTAAAAGAATTTAACATGCTTTCACACATGTCTGCAAGTATAAGAAGAAATAAGGAGGCAAAAAATTTTTACCACAGCATGTAGAATTGACCAAATTAAGAAGCATAAGTAGCAAGTACAAGTAGGATAACAAAATTAATACAATACATGGAAATTTCGAACACCTCTTCAGTCAACCTATGAAGCATTGTTTCAGACATAGCAGTTTTTTAAGTTGGAAAAAGGTTTATATGTGCTTCATGTGGCTTCAATTTGTATCTACATCTAGATCTTGACAAAAAGCATAAAAGTGAATGGCTTCTCACAAATGGATGAGAATCATGGTATGCCTCTACTAAAGACCCCCATGATCGAACAACAAGAACTACATAACTCGTTTGGTTGAAAGGTTATTTTTAAGTAAGAGAGAAAAAATATATTAATTTATAAACTTGATGAGATGCAAATTTATTTTAATATTGAGAGGTGCATAAAATAAAGTTAAGAGTAAATTACTTCTAAGCCTTTGAGATCAGAATGATATTGCAAATTAGTCCTAACTTTTTAAAAACATAGATTTTGGCTCCTAAAGTTATAAAAGCTCCCATTTAGTCTGAATTAAAATATAATTGTTAATTTTTCACTAATATATAGCAAAATTATTCACAACTATGATTTTTTTAATTTTTAGAATATAATTTTGAAATATTAAAATATTAATATTTTGAGGTTTTAAATTTTTAAAATAGAAAAAGTAAGAAATGAGAAAATTTAAAATTTAAATTTTTGTTAAAATTTTAAAGAAGAATGAGAATAGATGAGTATAATGATCTTTTAAAATGTATAAATAATTTAAACTAGTAAAAGATGGTTAGAATTTTTAAATTTTACATTAGAAAAGGCTAATAAAAAGATAAAATTTTAAAAGAGAGATCAAACTACAATACTTTTATAACCTTAAGGATCAAAATTAAAATTTTTAAAAAAATTGAGATCAATTTGTAATACTCTTCCAATCTTAGGAGCTTGAATTTAATTTGTGTAGATTGTGAAATAAATTTTTAAAATTTGTAATAAATATAAAATAAAGTTATTAAATTTTGCAAAGAATTTAAAATATTAGAAAAATAATAGTGTGAGTCAAAAGAGCCTTCAACCAAACTGGGACCCAACAAAACATGTAGAAAAGAAAGAATGAATTACTCATCAGAATGGTGGTTGGCGAAGTTGATGTGGCGGCGGATCTCGCCCTCTTCGCCTGTGAGGCGGTTGTTCTAGGAGAGGAGAGCGACGACTGAAAGTTCAGTGCGGTGTAATCGTTGCCGTATAGCATGGCGTTGCTGATCATCTAGGGCTTCGAATGTCGTCGGTTTATGCAGCGATCATCTAGGGCTTGGAATTCCTTCTATCCATGCACTTTCCTACAGCTTGGGGGCAGAAAGTGAGCTGAGCCGAGCGTCTCGAACTAGAAAGGCAGGTGATGCGGCGGAGAGGGACCGTATCACCGGGGCATTAGGGCAAGCAGGCGGGCCGACACACCATCGACCGACTACGGCGTCCTGGAACCCAATCATGCTCCGCCACGTCAGCTCACTAATGACATGGCGGGCGATCATTGGGCAGCGAAAAATTGTGGGTGCGAATTGATAAGGACCGTTAGTTTTGTTTTTTTTTTTTTTGAATTTTTACATAAAATTTACATGAAATTACTTATTTCACCGTCAATTCATAAATATTACCACTATCACACTATATTCATTTAAATTTTACACATTTCATATATTTCACACTATATTCTTTAACGGTGAACTTCACATTTCTAAATTGGCCTTGATCTCAACTATATTATTAATGTATTACTTAAATACTATAAATAAATTAATTTATATAAATAACAATTTAAATATTTATGAATTTATGTATTTTAATTTATTTATCCTATTTAAAATTTCCAATTAAGGTGCCGAATTTAAATTCATATGGCTATAATTTTTAATTGAAGTAAGAAAATTGATGTATTTACAGTAAAAAAAATATATATTAGAATTTAAATATTAGGATTTTTACATACAGGACATGAAATTTATACGAAATTACGCATTTCACCATCAATTCATAAATATTACCACTATCACATCATATTCATTTAAATTTTACGCATTTTAATTTATGTATTTTAATTTATATATAATATTATAAAGTATATGAAATATGTGAAATATGTGAAATACGTAAAATTTAAATGAATATGGTGTGATAGTAGTAATATTTATGAATTGATGGTGAAATACATAATTTCGTGTAAATTTCATGTCCTGTATGTAAAAACCCCTTAAATATTAATAAATTTATGCATTTTAATTTACATATAATATTATAAAATATATGAAATATGTGAAATGTGTAATTTCGTGTAAATTTTATGTCCTGTATGTAAAAACCTCTTTTTTGATAAATTACATTCGGATTCCTGAGTCTATGACAAAATAATGGTTAGATTCACATTTAAAAATTATAATATTAGATCCGTAAGTTAAAAGTTAAGATAATGTGCAATGACTTTCATAACCTTAGGACCTCTGGTGCAATTTATCCAATAAATAATTATATATAAAATTTTTTATAATATATAACACACTTTAAGAACAATTATCTTTATTTCTATAATATATTGCATATAATTTATATTAAATTGGTCAATAGCCCGCCAAAAGTGCTTTTCTTTGGCTTTTGATTCACGATAACAAAAAGCTATAACAAAAATAGTCATAATAAAAGATTTTAATTTAAAAATAAAAAAATATTATTTCATCTTATTCTACATAAATTTTATCATAATTTATAATAAATTAATCAACATTATTTTATCAAATCATTTTTTTTTACTCAGAACAAACAAACTTTTAAATTTATACTCCAAAATGGTAATAAAAAAAATTTTCACTCAAAACAATTCTTTTTTCTTTCGATTGAATTTTTTTTTCAAAGTGATGTACAAAACAAAGTTTTTTTTGCAACATTTCTCACGACTTAAAAGTCAGAGAAATGTTAAATAGAAAAAGTCCCAAAAACTTTTATGAAGCGTAATTTTTGTTTTATTTTTTAATTTCCTAGGGATGTAGTTTACAAAAAATTATTGAATTCGAAAGGCTCACCACATCAGGCTCTATGGGCCAATATGCAGCGAGCAGGCCCCGCTTCTCGCAAAACACCGCAAACGACATTAAGCTATTGAGCAGCTAAACAAACTGTCTAGTTGATTGACTCGATGGTTTGGTAGCTGATCGCGTCTGTTCGTTTTAACCGGGTTACCTGTTTCACTACCGGATCAAATAAATATTTATCCAAAAAAAATATAAGTATAGCTTGAAATCATGTAAATATTCGTCCGAAATAGTAAGCATTATATATAATTACGTCTTCTCCGATTAATACCTACTTAATTTTAAACTATAAATACTTTTTTGGACAAATAACTATCTTATTAACCTACTTGTTTTGTAGCTGAACGAATGGTCCAATAAGAACAAATAAACAATCCGAACACCCAATTAGACAATCTGTTCAGTCAATTATATGGTTTGTTCAACCAACTAGATCATTCAACTAGTTAATTCAGCTGCTCGATAATTTAATACTATTTGTGATGGTTTGAGGAAGTCCTGTCCATAACCTGTGAGCAAGAAAATGCTTATTTGGTTGGAGGATGAATTTGAGAAAGGAAAGAATTTGAGAAAAAAAAGAGAAAATAATTTATTTTATAGAATTGATGGGAAAGAAATTTATTTTAATATTACGAGGTGTGTAGGATGTCAAATAAAGTTGATTTTAAGGTTGAAATTTGTGTTGGATGTGAAATGAAATTGATTTTTAAGGTTGGAATTTGTGTTGGATGTGAAATAAAGTTATTAAAATTTATAATAAATTTAAAATATTATTAAGATATTTTTTTGCCCATTTTTGGGCTCATGCCAAACAAGGCATTTGAGTGAGAAATTCTAACATACGTGAACTATATATATATATATATAGCCTATTCTACACAAGATTCACTCTTGTAGTGCCACGTGGAATGCGTCTCACTGTTTACTTACACATGTACCTTAAGATATGTGCTCCAGTATTAAGAAGAACAATTAATATTTTGCCTCTAAATTATATTAAGAAGAACAATTAAGATATGTGCTGCCTTTCTGTTTTATTCACAGGATTTACCACTTTAAACTGCTGCGTATGATTTCCGAGAGGTCAAGGAAAAATACTTGGGTTCGGAAAGCTCGTCACATCACCATTTCAAACACCAATTAAATGGCGACAACTGGCAGCGAGCGGCTCACTACAGTTGGATTCGGAAATCGATGTGCTTGTTATAGGTATAAAAGTGTTTATTATAGACATAAATGTGCTTGTTATAGACATAAATCTGCTTGTTATAAACATAAAGGTGCTTGTTATAGGCTGTTATAGGCATAAAAGTGCTTATTATAGACTATTATAGATATAAATCTGCTTGTTATATGCATAAATGTACTTATTATATACATAAATGTGTTTGTTATAAGCATAAATATATATAACTAAGCACATTTCTATTTATAACAAGCAGATTTATGTCTATAACAAATTCATTTATGTCTATAACAAATACTTTTATACCTATAACAAGTACATCGATTTCTGAACCCAACTGCAGTGGGCCGCCCGCTGCCAGCTGTCGCCATTTAATTGGTGTATGAAATGGTGATGTGGCGAGCTCTTCGAACCCAAGTATTTTTCGAGGTCAAGACCCTTCATTTGCTTCACGGAATCTGTGTACAGCGCACTTCAAATAAGCAGTAAGATCAATAATTATCAATGTCAAAACAAAAAAAAAAATACGACATATGGAGCAGAATTTAAAAGCCTTTATAAACCAAGAATATAAAGTTTAGCGCACAAAAAATGATATCAAGATTTGCTTTCCTCATTGATGAATGTGCCCACACTCTTGAACCAACGCATGAGGTTCCGATGATCCTTGACATAAAGCCAAGCTTGGAGGAAACGGAACAGGCTCTCATTCACACCGCGCTCCTCTATATAACTGTGAAACGCATCTCTCAACTTCTCATCTAGCTCTCTGCAAAATTTAACACGAGAAACTAAATGTCAAGCAAACAAGGAAGGAAAATGAGAAAAGCCCTGCACGCAATGTGAGGAACAAGATCAAAAAAGTTGTAACTTTGTATATTTTATTGCACCAAAATTTTCAAAAGAGTGCATTTAAAAATGACTACAAAAACTTTAATGCCAAACGAATTAGAATCCCCTTCTCCATTTAGCTCTATAGAAAGTAACACTCACCCTAATGAGTGGAAATGATTTAAGATCATGTAATGATCATATTTCAAATTATTTCTGATTTCCCCTCTCTCTCTTTTAACATCATATCTTGAATAATGGAATTTTCTGAAATCAATGCATAGAGGATATCAATGATAGACAAGGCAAGAAATAAAAAGTAAATAAAGTAAAATGGACCTTAAAAAACTACACCCAGCATTTAGGATGTTGGGTGAGAAAGGAACTCATATGATCATAAAGAGAAATCATATTTACGGCTACAACAACAAGAATATGATAACTTTAATTACACTTGCAGTAACTTTTAATGGTTTTGCTCAATAATCGCCCCATATGGTGTAGAAACAGATTGATGCTAAGTTATCATCATAGCCATCAGTGACCTAATCCCAACAATCTGGGTTGTGTTAATCATTACTATTTTATCAATTAATCTAGTCCAATGCAATTCAGGATGTTAATACAGGCTCATATGTGTTATATATATATATATATATATATCTTTTTACAACATCTAACCATATTACTCTTTCAAAGCTTACCCCTTCTCTGATTCCATTAATTGTTTTAGTAATTCTCTCTCTTTTCTGTGTTGCGCATGTCCATATCATCTAACGGCCAATGCCAAACGGGCTAAGTTTTTATTTTTCTTTATATTTTTCTTTTAATTAAAAAATATACAACAACAACCAAGCTTTTATTCTATTAGGTGAGGTTGGTCACACGAATCATTTATTTCCATTGTACTATATCAAATAACAAATCTCCATTTAGCTCTAAGTATGTAAGATCATTCTTAATAGATTCTTGCTATGTCTTTTTTGGCATTCTTCTTTCTCTTGTTATACGAGCAAAATCCAATAATCCAACTTTCTTTATTAGAGCTTCTATCGGCGTACAATTTATATGTCCAAATCATCTAAGTCGACTCTCTCTGAACTTATCCTCAATTAGGCTACTCAAATCTTCTGGGGGATAGACTCATTTCTCATCTTGTACTTTTACGTATACTCACTCATCTACCTTAGCAACATTATTTCTATGATACTTATCATATTTATATATTTCTGCTTTGTAGGTCAGCATTCAGCACTATATAACATTGCTGGTCTTACAATTATTTTATAAATTTTACTTTTAAGTTTGAGTAAAATTTTTCTATCACACAATATACTAGATACACTCCTTCACTTTATCTGTATCATCCAATACACTCCACCACTGTTATAACCTATAATGTACTCCTCGTTAAGTATACAGACACAGCAATACGCCTGCCTTATTTTGCCTATCTCCTTAACTAGAAAAGGAAATCATTGTGCAATCCCGAAGCACCACCATTGTGCAATGTATGTTTACGATGATCATGCTAATAAGTTAGTACAATTCTACCTATCTCTATTTTCTATACATTACACAATTTAAAGGGAAGACAAAAAGGTTTTCTGATAATAGGTTTAAACGAATCATAAATAATGCATTTAAACTAAAGAAAATTTTGTGATTAAAGTAAATAAAATCACCTCATCTTAGGGAAATGTGCTACCATTGCTCTCAGTGGTATGCAACGTTTTACTAACATCTTTACAGTAAGACAAAAAAATCAGAAGAAGTAATTTTGAGCATGATTCATACATTATGAAAGTTCATACTCTTCCATTTCCTTCCTAGACAAAACTAAGTTTATCATACATCTAAATAGAAACTCAAAACACCTATAACAATCCGAAGAAATCAAACTAATTTTACTGCAAAGATCTGAAAGTAATGCAAATACTTTCTGTTTATCAATCATGGATAACAGGTTATCAAAAAAATGTTAGAACAAAATCTCTGATTTAATATAAAGAAGAGAATTCTCTCATGACTTTATCAAAGCGAAAAGCAAATACATCACGTAATAATAATAATCAAGAAAAAAATAAAATGACATCAAGATTTACGTAGTTCGGCTATGAAATAGCCTACTTCCATGGGAAGAGGAAAAACCAAATATCCACTATCAAAATCAAATACCAATAAAGGAAAACAAATGAGAATCAAAGCCCTTTTACAATCTTAATAGAGAAATAAGATAAATCTCATCAAAGAGGAAGATTTCAATCAAGAAGTATAAAGGACGATATGCCAACCGAACACCTCCAAATAATCTCCCAGGCCGAGCTTCCTTCGCGTGAATCAAATTTATGTTATTAGTTTTCGTTTCTCCCTTTTTTTCTCTCTCCATCTCACTCTTTCTTTTTCTTTTCTTCTCTCGTTAAATTTCGTTAATCTCACTACTTGTGGCTGCTGTCCCTGATCCATGCCAAACCCTTTAAAAGGATTTTATTTTATTTTTATATAATATATATTAAATCAAATATTTTATTTAATATATATCCAAAATACACGTGGGAATCATTCCAATAAATTCATCATCTTTTTTTCCAAAAATATTTAAATCTTGAATTTTAAATTAAAATTAAGATAATATTAACAAAAATAATGGATAACAAAAAATAGCTACATAATGTTTGTCATGACTTTATAAGCCAAAATCTCTCACATAAAACACAACTTATATAAAAAAAATAAAAAATAAATTTTTCACATCCTATACTAACTCTAACATAAAAATTAAAATATTCTTATATCTTAAACATACTTTAAAACAACCATCAAATTTATCTCAAATCCAGCATATATCCCCATACATGACAAAATTTACCACAATTTACCCATCTTACCAAACAGGTCCTAAAGTACAATATTCTCTAAAAAATATCAAACTATAGTGTGTAGTACAAATCACAAGCTACAAACAAACAAGAAATTAGCAACTAAAGGATAGAAAAGCAAGATTGCTCTTGCACAGACTATCAATCCCCATAATCCATTATGATTATTCAACCGTTTTATCATAAGAAAAGACTTGTAAAAACAGAACATAATCCAAGAATTCAAAGCCGGGCAAATAGATCAAGTAAATACAAGAGGCACACGGATGGTTCCATACAGAAGCAATGTGTTATGCCAAATGAATTTATTTGAACATGTTAACACTACAAAAATACCTGCAACAAGTATAGTTCATAGTTTAAGAATTAATGCTTTAGAATGTGTATAGTGTGATGTAGACAAAAAGGGTACAAAATGTAGAGAAAAAGAGGAGAAATTTTAAGGTAAAAACTTTATTCAATCATCCAAATTACAGGTTTCCCCACAAAGGGGATATAATAGAACCAATAAAAGAGAATCCCCAATGTTCAAAGATAATCTGAAGCTTTGTTTGTCTCTTCGCTAATTACAAACATCTAGTCTAGGGATACTTACAGAATTTCAGCTCAACCGACTTAAAAAACAAACATTAATAAAATTTAAAACTGAAAGATAATTACTAATAAAACCAAAAGTAAATACTAAATACTAGCTAAAGATAGAAACTAAATATGCAACATCCATTATTCTTGAGATTCAAATCAAATCTACCGCCTTCCTTTATGCCTAAAAGAGGTGCAACAAAAATGGAGCATTGGTTGTGGATCACATTCACTTAAACACTCAAGTATTGACTATCAAAAAATTAAAAAAACACTTAAGTAGGCTTCCAGAAAACTATCAGCTTGTCTTCTTGAAATAGATAAAATAATAGAATAACAGCTCTATCAAAATGCTCAGACTGCATTATATCAACTATTTACAAGCATCAAGCATGCACCAGAAATGACAGATATCCGGAAGTTCTATACAAATTGTACGCTTGAATAAAACAACCAAATTTTCACCAACTAGAGCTGATTGTATTCAATAATAATTAAGAAAATGTTCTTTAGAAGTAAAATCAAGCTGAAGGAACTCACTGGAAGACGCGGCCCTGGTACTTGTTCAAGGAAGCGAGCGAAAGAGAAGCGGCCTTTGGCCTGAGCGACACGGAATGAATGCCGACAGCATCCGGATAGAGACCACAGAGAAAATGGAGGGAGTCCTCACGCCCAGGTTTTGAGACGTCAACGTGGAGGAACAGCTGGTTAATGGCTTCATCGCCGTCATCTCCGTCGTCCTCAGCACCTTCAGGGATGATGTTCGCCAGCCGCATGACTGAAATGGTAATCTCTTCGCCCTTGTACTCCCGCCTCAGCGCCGGACCATCGCGATCCAGCGCCCCCTTTATGATGGTGTATGGTGGAGGAGGATTCACCTTCTGCAAAGCATGTAGAGAAACGATAAGGGGAGACGGTAAAGATGCCACCAAAGCTCAAGAATGGGAGAAGGAAAATGGGGGGTACCGGCGGTGGGGACATCTTCGAGACCTCGAGGTAGTGCTCCTTGAGAGATCGAAGAATAAGGGAGTTCACGGCGGCGGAGGAAGCCGAGGAGAATAAGCGCCTGACCATCGGAAAACACCGGCCTTCAGTGGCAATGGAGGAAGAAAGGAGTGTTCGTCTCCACATGGCGCCGGGAAGTGATGGTGGCCGAAGGGAAAAAAGGGTTTTAAGGGTTTTAGGCGACCGATCGGGGATTCAGGCAACCAACAATTATTTTACTGCTCAAAAAATTTTAATAAAAATATAATTTTATTTCAAATGCTAACCAAAATATTCATCGTAAGTATTTTAATATATTAAATAAAATTAATATTTTTATTAAAAATTATTAAATATATCAAATAAAATAATATTTTTTTTATATTAAAACTATAGTCACTCATTCTACTACTACTTCAATTTAAAGTACATTTAATTATGAAGTTTCTCATCATTAATCTCATGATTTTTCCCCAAAAAACGTCTTTAATATTTGGGATCACGTTTTACTTATACAGCTTAGGAATTTCCATTCCATTTTGATATAGAACAATTCATTCTTATGCCTCTCTCACTACTATTTATAAACTTAAAAGCCTGTCAGAAATCGCATTTTACTCCACTAATTTTTTTTCTATTAGAACATCACCTGATAATCACTCCCATCTTTATTCGGCCACGAGCGTCACAAACCCCTTAGCTTCTGTCTGATTTATCTTCGAACTACATCATATTGTGAGAAGTAGTCTTTAATATCATATTATAATATACTATGATCTGAATTATTTTATATGATCTAAATCCTATGATGGATGTTCTTCTTTTCATCATATTATTAAAAACTTTGTTGTTTTAGGGGTAATGCAGTGATAAGATCTTCAACAAAAAAAAAACAATCTACTCATATGCAAGAGGCATCTCTCCTTGTGGAAATGTAAACGTCAATAAAAGTGAAAAATTCAGCGTGTGGGCAGTTCAAAGTTGATGATATTGATTTTTCGTCTGGTTCGGGTTTTCCGATTGACAATGATCATTGCTGCCGTAAATGTGCCATTATATGTGATATTGCTGTTCAAGGACTGGGTTGAATGTTAATTGGCTTCAATGGCTTAGAATTCATGTCAAGTTTAGTCACAGTCTGCACAATTTTTGGTATAATTCTGCAACTTAGGCTCTGTTTGATTGCAGGAAAAAATTAATTTAAAAAATTTTTGTGAAAAGTTTTAGAAAAATGTGTATGATGTGAAATAAAGTGAGTCAGTTATATTAAAAATTATGTTGGATGTGAAATAAAATGATTATTTAATATTAAAATTGGTATAAAATTAGATATAAAATAATTTTTAATTTTTTTTTTAAATATAAGCTGTTTTTTTCAGATTCAGGGTTTATCCAATTCTTGAAGAACCTTCCGATCCTTTCATCGTCGCTCCCACGCAGAGCCCAAACCCACTCCCATGGCTTTCTCTCACGAATCCGATTCCTTCTCGTTCCTTCCCGCTCCAATCACCCTTTCCTCCATCCCCACATTTAACCCATTCCGACTTCCCACATCAACCAAAGCCACCGCTCGCCGGGAATGGCAGCTTCATTCCGGCCACCGCCGCCGCTTCATACTCTCCTCTTTTTCTTCCTCCTCCATTGGAGCCCGATCTCCGAGGCTCTCGCCTGCAACTGGGGCACCCGTTCCTCCCACCCCCTTCCTCCCGACATAGTCGTCCGGCTGCTCAAAGACAACGGCTTTGACAAGGTGAAGCTCTTCGAAGCCGACCCCCAAGCCCTTCGCGCCCTTGGCCGCTCCGGCATTCAGGTGATGGTCGGCATCCCCAACGAGCTCCTCGCCCCGCTGGCCGGCAGCGTGGGTGCCGCCGAGCAGTGGGTGAAGCAGAACGTCTCCACCTTCATCTCCAAGGACGGCGTCGACATCCGCTTCGTCGCCGTCGGCAACGAGCCCTTCCTCAAGACCTACAACAACATGTTCCGGCAGACCACATTCCCGGCCCTCCAGAACATCCAGGCGGCGCTCATAAAGGCCGGCCTCGCCCGCCAGGTCAAGGTCACCGTGCCCCTCAACGCCGACGTCTACCAGTCCCCCTCCGGCCTGCCCTCCGACGGGGACTTCCGGTCAGACATCCACGACCTCATGCTGTCCATCATCGGCTTCCTCCGCGACAACGGTGGGCCCTTCACCATCAACATTTACCCCTTCCTCAGCCTCTACGCCGACCCCAACTTCCCCATCGACTACGCCTTCTTCTCCGGCGCCGCCACCCCCGTCGTTGATGGCTCCATCTCCTACACCAACGTCTTCGAGGCCAACTACGATACCCTCATTTGGGCCCTGGAGCGCAACGGCTTCGGCGACGTCCCCGTCATCGTCGGCGAGATCGGCTGGCCAACTGATGGCGACTCCCACGCCAACCCCGATTACGCCCGGCGGTTCAACCAGGGGCTCGTCGACCGGATCTCCCGGCGGGTGGGGACGCCGAAGCGGCCCTCCCCGCCGGACATCTACATTTTCGGCCTCATCGACGAGGACGCGAAGAGCATTCAGCCGGGGAACTTCGAGCGCCACTGGGGGCTGTTCTATTACGACGGGTCGGTGAAGTACCCGCTGGTGCTCGACGGCGGCCTCAGCCTCGTTCCGGCGAAGGGGGTGCGGTATCAGGTCGGGCCGCTGAACTCGAACTCGAATATTTTCGAATTGATTTTTGATCGTAACTGACAGACGTAGTTCAGGCGCCGCAATGGTGCGTCATGTCTCCGGCGGCCAGCCTGACGGACCCGGAGCTGCCGGGGAGCGTGAGCTACGCCTGCGAGTACGCGGACTGCACTAGCATCGGCCTGGGCTCGTCGTGCGGGAATCTTGATGCACGGGGGAACGTGTCGTACGCCTTCAACCAGTTCTTCCAGACAGCGGATCAGCAGAAGGGGGCCTGCGGATTCGGGAATTTGTCGGTGATCACGAAGTCGGATCCCTCGCGGGGGACCTGCCGGTTCGAGGTCATGATCGACGTCGGACGCCACGACGAGTCCGTCACCTCCGGCAACGGCGGAAACGCCGCCATCGCCGCGTTTCTCACTCCGTCGGGCGGCGCGGCAGCGGCTGCGGCGGCGATGGTGGCGCTGTGGAGCTGCTTGTGGCCAACGTTTTAAACTGCTGCTCTCCCCGGCAGCCTGTGTACAGAAAGGGAATATTATTTATTCATTTATTTCAAAAAGTTTCTTTTTAATTGGATTTTTTAAATATTAATATTATTATATCAATTTTATTTTATTTGTGAATTTTTTAATTCTCAATACTTATTTCATCCTAAACCTTACAACCTAAAAACTAAATCTAAAAATTTTAAATTCTAAGAATAATCGAAAATTATAGACCCAACTTCATTAATACAACTATACAAGCTTGGTTAGATTTATTTAATTAATATTTAACATTTATTAAAAACCTTGTTGATGCAAAAAATGTACAACAGAGAGAAATGGGACGACGATTTTTACGTGGAAACCCGAGTGTCTGGGGGAAAACTACGATGTTGTCTAGGCAATTTGAATCCACTAATCGAATTTCTTCTTACAAAGCTTGATTTTTAAATGAAGACCGAATGAGTACAAGAGGGATAGAGAGATAGAGGGGCAGCTCAGTCAGAGAGAAAGAGAAAGGAAGGATCTCTAGAGAAAGAAAATCCCCTCTTTAGCTTCTCCTCCTCTCCCTTATTTATAGCTTAGAGAGGAGGGGATATAATAGGCTTTGTCTGTCACATCTAACACTTAATCCTGTAAAGGATGATTAGGGAGTGGGCTCCCATGCTGTCTTAAATACTGAGTTGACATAGTAGTATGGAGAGTACAATCTGGTGATATCTCTTTGAGCTGTTGTTCGACAAGGGGATGTTGTTCGATAAGGGGTGTTAGAGAAGGTTCTAACAAACCTATTACCTCTTAATTGAATTAAAAGATTTAATATAAAGTAGCTTCATTAAGGGAACACCTATTATTAAAAAAAAATTTGTATATAAAAAGATCTTCGACAAACATATTAGCTTTTGTGGATTGTTTTGAAACTACCTAACTATTGATTAATTCAGTCAGTTATTATTTTTGAGTCACTTGTTAGTTTAATCTAACTCATATTAATCGATTAGTATCGCACTAAATTTAAATTATTGTCAAACATACTAATTAGTTTTGCCACTCCCTTTAGTAAGGTAAGTTAGTTATATGGTGATAAATTTATAAACAAAAACAATAACAACCCATTGCGTTAATTCTACTAGGTGGGATTGACTACATGAATCTATCTAAGTCTAAGTGAGTAAGATCACTCATTATAATTTCTTGCATGTCTTTTTTGATCTCCCTCTTTCTTTTTGTACATGGGCAAGATTTAATAACTTAATTTTTAATTAGAGCTTTAATCGGCCTACGATTTATATGCCCAAATCATCTAAGCTGACTTTCTCTAAGTTTATTCTCAATTGGTGCAATACCAATTTTCTTTTGGATATATTCATTTCTCATTATATCCTTTCGTGTATATCCACGCATTCATCTTAACATTTTTCATTTCTGCAATACTTATTTTACTTGTATGTTTCCTCTTTGCAGGCCAGTATTCAGCACTATATATCATCGCCATCGCTGGTTTTAGTACAGTTTTATAAAATTTACCTTTAAGTCTAGATTGTGATAAATTTATGTTGAAATCAAAATAGGTACCGCACTAAAAAAAATTAAGTTTGATTGAATTCCAAATTATAAAATACACAAAGTATCTATTTATGATATATTTAATAATCATGATATAATAATTAAGCACAAATATGACTGAGAACCAACAAGAGTTTTTTGGAATCAAATGGCATATTCCTCACTTCTCTTATTTTTTTTTGTAAAATGGTTTACATTGAAATTCAAAATCGAGTCATTCCAAATCTACACGAATTTAAAAGGATTTGAATTCGAATTCGAATTAATTGAGTTGAACTACTAAGAGATGAGATATTTCTCCCCTAAATGAAAAATTATATCTGAGAAATCATAGATTGTGGGCTTCGTTCTCCCTCACAACCCATCGCCGGAAATATGAGCTTAACCACCTCTCCGTCGGCCGCCGGCCGCATCACCGGCTCGGCCGTTCTCCAGCTGAAATCCGCCCAACGGAAGCCCCAAATAAACCACTTCGCCGGCACTATCAGTCCCGACCCTACCCGGAATCCCGAACGAAAGCCGCTGCAATTGAATCCCATTACAGCCATCGCCGCAGGGTCCTGCCGCCGGCGAGAGGCATCCGCCACGCTCGCAGGCCTCTGCCTCGTCTCCGCGCTAGAGCCCTTCTTTCTTTTCCTTCCCCCTACGGCTTTCGCCTCCGGAGAGCAGGCAGAGTCGCCGGAGTGCCGGCTCACCGTCGCCCCCTCCGGCCTCGCATTCTGCGATCGAGTCGTCGGCTCCGGCGCAGAGGCAGCCAGGGGTCAGCTCATCAAGGTATTTATTATCTTATAATTCCAATCTAATTTTATTATCTTCTGGAAAAAGTGTATAATATTCGTAAAAAATATGTTAATTTAATTTGTGAAAAATAATATTATAATGATGAAAAATATATTTACCAAAAAAATATGTTAATTAAATTTCGTAAAACCACTGCCAATATTCAGTTAGTAACTAATTTATTTTATCTTTTTATTACTGATTTTTTTTAGATAATTACCTACATGCCACATAATTTAATTTTATTTATGTCTTACCCATCATTCTTAATTAATTATACTATGCAAACTCAAAATATTACAAAATCTTACATACACACATTTGAGTTAAAACTTAATCAAAATCTATTTGAAAAAAAATATTCTGTTAGCAAATTATTAAAATTATATTTTTACCCTTAATGGTACATCTTTTTCTCTTCCTCACTACCACACTAAAGCGTTGATTTGTCATAAAATCAATTCACGTCGCGAATGTCTTCTTCCTTTGCCGCCACCTAAACATTAAGATTTTAGGATTTTCACTCAAAATATATTTAAATATCTTTAAAATAATACGATGAACGACTCAGATTTTTTGTAATTTAATTATAATTAAGTTATTGAAAAATTATGATTACTCATTATAATAAAAATAAATTAAAATGTGTGTATGTAAGATTTTATAATATTTTGAGTGTGCATAGCGTAATTAACTAAGAATGAATGAGTAAGGCATAAATAAAATTAAATTATGTGACATGTAGGTATCTCTTTTTTTTTCATGCTGAAAGTATTACTGTTTAAAAAAATTATTTTTATAGTAGCAATAATACAAAAGTTTGTGTTATTTTTATGATTTGTAAAAATTAGAGATATTACTCTTATCATCTTAAAAAAAACATGTATTACTCATTTATTGTACCTCTAACTATTTATATTTATCTCCTAATATTCTTTTTTTATGGTAAAAATAATTTAAGGGATAAAATATGTACATGACATCTAGGTGAGAATGATCCGAGCTCGGGCCTAGTTTGATACAAGCTTAGCTTGCATATTTATAAATTGATTCTAACTTGTATTATGGTTCAAATTTTTTGAGTTCAAGCTAGCTCGACTCAACTGTTATTTGATTTCGAATTAACTTAAACCTTAGTTAAGCCAACTAAATTCCCCTCTGAGCTTGGGTTGAGGGGTACATAGTTCAAGTTACCAGAGAAATTAACTACTTGTTGAGTTGAGCCAGCTCTAACTAATTCGAGCTTGCACTTTGTCCGACTTTAATCCAAATCAGGCTGTTTTTTATCGGCGTCTGGTGGGGGAGAACAATTAAGATTTGAGTTAGCTCAAAATTAAATGCATGTCGAGTTGAGTTACAAGCTCGAGCTATAGCAGAATTGCATGCTTGTTTGGTTAGAGGATGAATTTGAGTAAGTAAAGAGAAAAAAAATTATTTTATAGAGTTAATGGGAAAGAAATTTATTTTAATATTGGGAGGTGTGTAAGATGTGAAATAAAGTTGATTTTAAAGTTGAAATTTATGTTGGATATGAAATAAAATTGATTTTTAAGGTTGAAATTTATGTTGGATGTGAAATAAAATTATTAAAATTTATAATAAATTTAAAATATTATTAAGATATTTTTTTGCTCATTTTTTTGGGAGCATGCCAAACAAGGCCATGGGTCTAGCTAGAGCAGTATCTGCCTTGAATAATTCTCATTGTTAGTCTAATTTAAATGTAAACAAACAATGAAAAATAGGGAAAATGATTAATATAGAATTTTAGTTATTATTATATAACAAAATGTAAGCACTTATATATAATATATATATATATATATATATATATATTAATGTGAATGCTGAAAAATATTAATATATTTCCCTTAGGCACATTACGTTGGGAGATTGGAAAACGGGAAGGTGTTTGACAGTAGTTATGCTCGAGGAAAGCCGCTCACATTTCGGGTTGGTGTCGGAGAGGTAATGATTTTGAGCAAATTACACTCAGGTTCCTGCGTTTAACGCTTAATAATGTACAGATTCATATTTTTAAAATTATAATATCGGAATTCTGAGTTTTAATAAATCATCAAATACTTTTTTTTTTAATTATCTTACCCCTTTCCCTCTCTCCTCCCACTTCCCGCTGGCAGACCCGCCAGAGGAAAGAGGGGAGGGTAAAATGATAATTTAAAAAAAAAAATTAATAATAAAAACATAAAAAAACCATTTGATAATTTATTAAAACTCAGAGACTCGATGTTATAATTTTAAAAACAAAGACCTGTGCGTTAAATACGAATTGAACTTAAATTTTTTGATTTTAAGTCGAGATTCTCCCTCAAACTGAATATAACATCTGTTTCAGGTAATAAAAGGATGGGATCAGGGTATATTAGGAGGAGAAGGAATACCGCCAATGCTTCCTGGTGCAAGAAGCACTCTTCATTGCTTCTTTTTCTATTGATTTCCACCATTAATGGTTATCATCTGAAAGCTTTGTTGCTCCAGGTGGTAAGAGAACACTGAAGCTCCCCCCAGAACTTGGATACGGCATCAGAGGTGCAGGCTGCAGAGGAGGTAGACTTTCATCTCCGTTTTTTGCTGCTTTTATAGAATTTGAATTAGTATAGCTGTAACATTTTGTAATCCAAATATAGAGATATTATCAGCTTTAGCTTTAAAAATTTACGTGATTTGAGTACTTCCCAAGAGGTCATCTATCCCACTATTACTCCAAGTTAGTATATTTACTACGAAAGTTTTCATAATTAGCCTTATGGTTTTGCCAGAGGCACCTTATACATCTCAAAAACTCCCCTCTATTCATTCATGTTCCCCTCCACCTAGAAGCCCACCAGAATTTGCTCCTTGTTCGAGTAATTTTGATTCAATTATACGAATAACGCCTCGATGATCACTCCTCACCCTCTTCGATCCTGCGGCATCACAATAGTTGTGATCACTAATCAGGAACTGACTCAAAAATGACTTGACTTAATTTAAACTCGAATAGAAATAAGAAATTATAAATTTGAGCTGAGATAGTCCTTACACATTAGAATAAGCATTGATCAAGGAACTTTGAACTTCGAAGACAACAATTTACTTCATATATGTCAGCCTTGACACCTATTCTCCTTAGCTATTATGAGACTTCCTTTGATAAAATCTCAAATGGTAACTAGTCATGTACCTTAAGAGTAGGATGAAAATCAATCTGAAGTAGTTAAAAGCATAGATCTACAAATAGTAATGCTTTGAGCTCTAACGGCCTGTTGTTCATTTTTTTCCCATTTGAAGGGTTTTTTAACTTGCATTATTGTTCCTAATTTGTAATTTTTCTTCCTAATGCACTTATCCATACACATTTGGAGAGGAGTGATGACTCAGATATATTTTTTCCTCTAGTATTTACTGTTTGAAGGAAAGAAAAACTCACTGATAGATTGCTTGGCTCAGGTACATCCATTATTCCCCCAGATTCTACTCTCTTGTTTGATTTCGAATTCATAGGCAAAGCATGATCTCCACCCTCATCTTAAAGAAAAGAAGAACAAACAAGAAGATATGTGAGACCTGAGACAGTTCCTGACTGCAAAATGCATAACTTCTTGTCAAGCAACCGAATTCTCCTCGGCATGAATTACAATTGTATTCAATATGCTACTGTGTCCCGATATTTGAAGCTTCAATGTTTCATATGTAAATCAAATTTTTAAGCAACGATCTAAATCGATGAAAACATGTATTTTATGAAGTCAAATCAAGCCTTTTAAAAGTTTTTCTTAAATCTGATAATAGTCAATTAAAAAGCTACTGCAACCTTGTAACAGAAATATCACAATCCACTCATGAAAAAAATTACCACGAGTTATACCAATTTTCCCTTATCTAAAAAAAATGAAGCTAAAACACTTGATACACAAAAAGATTGCCAAATGAACAGCAATAACACAACCTGAACTTACATATAGAGGAACTAATGCGCAGCATCACAAGATGAACAAACTAAGATCCTGGTGATGATCCTCAAATCCATTCCTTTGGATTGATACAAGCATCTAGAAGCTTCCATTCCTCACTACCTTCTTCAGGTTGCTGAAAATCAAAGCACATGTTAAAATTCTTGGTGACCTGGAGACTAATAATAATGCTTGTCAATCGTACATGATCGTATTCCCATCTAGCTGTTAAGGGAAGGGAGACGAGGATGCTCTCAATCCGACCGCCTGTCTTAAGCCCAAATGTAGTGCCCCGATCATAGACCTTCGTAATTGAAAATAGAACAATATTTTCAAGTTCTATGTCAATTAAGGGAGAGAAAAAAGTTGTTGGCATTACTCAAAAGTTTACCAGATTGAATTCAACATATCTTCCTCTACGTAATTGTTGCCAAGCTTTATGTTGATCAGTGAACGGCCTGTCTTTTGTCCGGCTTATGATAGGTATGTAAGCTGGAACAACAGACTTTGCACACTCTAGCAAAAGAAATGGTAACAAAATTATGAATTTACTAAGATTAACCTGAGAAATCTTTTTGTGATTTTTATAAATCCAGATTACTCGTTAGCGTTTCCCTTTTTGTTTACTAGTTTGCATATACACGGTTAACTCCCAACCCATTTTTTCCAACAAGCAAAAGAATTCAAGTTTTAAGAAATTTTGGATAAGACTCTCAAAAGAGATTTGACCAAAAACACATACTTTTAGTTTACCTGCAAAGGCCCCAAACTACTACTGGATAAGGAATCATAATCAGCAACAGAATAGAATTATCATGCCAACAATCAAACTATACAGAAATGATTAATTAGCAAACGCATGTTGAGTGTAAAGTTGGAGTTTGATGAAAGAGTAGACAGATAATGAAGACGTTTACCTGTTACAAAGGAAAGAAGCATCTCTTGATCATAGTCATTTAAGTCATCAAAGAATATCCCACCAAGCCCACGCCTTTCTCCTCGATGCTGCCAAAACAATCAGCAGATGAAAAGCAGAAACAAGATGGTTTTATCTATTTTCTGCAATACAATTGTTTATATCTTCGTCACAAGATTTTAAATGGACAAATACATAACCAATATATAGTACATGTGCAATTCCTAGTGAAATACCATAAAAAAGACTTACCATACTAATTTGTGGATCAAAATGAGTAAAGAATTGTCAGTAATTGCTTTGATCCATCAATGAGCTAATTAGCTATACTACGTTAAAGAATAGAAAATGGCATTAGGACATGACCATTGAAACAAATAAAACTAACTGTGATCTCTATAAGGTATTTGCTGAGTTTATTTTTAATTATGGTAAAATAATTATTGCTATGATATTTTTACTTTGAGATTTAGAATAATATTAGTTTTATTTTGTGATATAGTTTTATTTTGTATTTTGTGTAGGATGTTGAATTTCGGGTGCATCTGTTTAGCCAGATTATACTAACAAGGTTCACTTTAACCTAACATCATACACAAATATCAAGATTAAAAAATAACTATATTTCATATTATACACATACTTCAAAATAAAAATTAACTTTATATCATATCGTATACACATACTAAAATAATAACTAATTTTAAATCTCACACACGTCCCAATATAATAACTAGTATTATTTCATATACACAACTTCCAAAACATAAATATTATCATATAAAGTTAACTTCAGGTTAAAGTTAACCTTCACAACAAACACACTTTCAGAACTGAACCCAATATAACCAAGTGTTTCCAGTAGAATCCTAAAATTGGAACTTAACAAGCATTAGAATATTGTCGAAGATGCCTAAAGTATAAATATGCTTAAGAAGACCAAAATAAGCATAGGGAAGCTTTCATTTGAATTAATGGGAATAGCATAATCTGTTACGCAATGGATTCAGAAAGTTTAAGCAAGCATAAGCATGTGAAAAACTAGCAGGGGAAAGTATTGCTTTAATGAGAATAAAAAGCTGCGGATCTGAGATAATGTAGTTATTACCCAAAAGATTTGGCTAAGATTGAGAGAAAATCAAATGTCATCATCAAAAGTAGTGAACTGGAATATGGTTGGAGATTCACCTTAATCAAGAAATAATCATCACACCACTTTTTGAATCTTGGATAAAAACTTGGATCGAACTTGTCACAAGCTTTCTTTTGAATCTGCATGAATACCATCTGTTAATTACATTGTGTTCACATATCTCAACATCATGAGAGGACAGAGTAAAGAAACAGCATAATCTCGTCTCTTGAAAGAAACACACATTATTATAACTGTACAACCATGATGTTTTTAAATAGAATAACTGGCACTAAACTGCCAAACACATTGCAAAATGCCAAAAGTGTCAAAAAGTAGAAAATTACCAAAAAAAAGAGGTTGATTTCCTAAAAACAACAGAAAAAGCAAAAGACTCATTTCATTTAAATGGTCAAATATACCTGATGGAAATGTTTTACATCTTCCTCAAATATATATGCAGGAGTCAGGTCAGTGCCACCACCAAACCACCATTCTCTAGGTGCTCCAGGAGAATCTGCATCCAAACATCATAATAGATATAATATGGGGTGTGTTTGTTTGTAAGGTTAAATTTAAGAAGGTTAAAATTAAATTTAGATAGAGATATTTTTTTATTGAAAGTTGTGAATGATGTGAAATAAAGTTAGTTATTATGTTGGGATATGTGAGGGATGTGATATAAAGTTAGTTATTATGTTGGAATATGTGAGGGATGTGATATAAGTTAGTTATTATTTTAATAATATGTGTAGGATGTGAAATAAATTTAATTTTTAATATTAGATTTTATGTGTGATGTGATATACCTGGTTAAAATTAAACCAAGTTAATTTTAAACTTCTAGACAAACGGAGCCGAAGTGGTAAATTTGTATCCAACAAAGTAACCAAAACAGCCGCTAATAATAACAGGATCAAACGGACCAGTCTAATCGGGAACCAATTACCAACTTGGTCTAGTTCCTCATTAAAACTGGAGAAATGATTGAACCAGTTTAGATCAGAACAAACCAGTTGAATCGGATGAATCAATTGAACTAGCTAGATGCCAGATCAACCGGAAATCTGAAAAATGAGGCCGGCTAGGGGAGATTAACTCAATCAGTCGTAAACCCTAATAGTGCCTGCTTTTGTCCTCTTTTCGTTTCTCCACTTTAAGGCCTTTTACTTGCTTGTACCATGAAAAAAAAAAGAAAATAGGCTCGTCGACAGTGCAACTTCCTCTCCATTAACGACACTCCTTCGGTAATGCAAGTGACAGCATCCCCCATCTTCTCTCCCGGTGACATCTTCTCTCATCCCATTCGTCAACCTCCTACCTCTTCCGTGAGCAGCAATAGCGTGAAGCAAAACCGGCGATGCTAGTGATGGCAGAAAGAGGAAAAAATAGATCTCTACAACCCTCTCTCGATAATTATCTCTCAATCTCTATATCTCTCTACCTCTTATCCAATTTCTCTTTGCTTCCTCTTTTATCGGGAAGTAATCGTCTCCATTTTTTTCCCTCCTTTCCCTTCCATTTCTTCCGTCTTTCTCCTTCATCAGGAATATATTTTAGATGTCATTATTTTTTACATATATATTTTTATATTTTTTAATATTAATATGAATATAAATGCATTATTCCATCATGCTGACATTGGCAATTGGACCACCAGGTCAGACTAGTTCAACCATGAAACAAAAGATACTTTTGTTTGATTATTAGTTCGATTTTAAAATATTGCCGCTAACATAACGGTCTTCACATAATGTTATGTCTAAAAAGTAAATTCAAACCATTGCATGAAAAAGAACATGGTTGCTTACAGTAAGCACTAACATTTTATGTTATAGCACAACAACAAAAATATTTACTTATATTAGCAAAATGGGAGATATAGTGATACTATTTCGTGAAAGTAACATGGAGATGTATTTCTACAAAATGAGGATGCTAGACTCTAGAGTAGTAATGGCTATAAATCATCATTCTCTGACATAAGGGAAGAATCTATTAAATGAATATCTATCTACTTCAAAAATTTGCCTAAAGAACACTTGATATAAAGAAAAAATAACCTTCACTAGAGGATATTACAAGGGATCCTGACTGTTAATAGTTACAGATGAAAAAATAAAGAAGAATGAAGAATCAAATTATATTTTAGATTAGTGTAAATCGCATCAATTGTTGGCCCAATAAAAAAATACTTTGGAATTTTTGATCAAGAAAGAAGACATATACATAAAAATAAGGCAGCACATTTTTATTGTAAATCCGTGAGACTGTCTACCTTCTTAAGATGAAGAAAATCATACTCAGAAAGAATGCATCATTTCATGAGCAAATTCTATTTTTAACAATGAATTTGGATGTACGCATCCATATTATTGAAAAAATTTCCCCTACAGATGAAAGGAAATAGATCAACCATTAAATAACATTTGCTAATATAGAAGGTCATACTAATGTTATACAACAACAAACATGGCCAGTTTATTTTTTTCTTGTAAAGAAAGCTAAATATGAAGAGACAGTTGGAAAATTTATGTACAACACATAAATTAACCATGTGTACCTTTTGGGGCATCTGTCTCAAAATAACGATAGTTGAAATGCAATGTTGGGGAGAAGGGATTCTTTGGATGCAAAACCTGAAGAGGTAAGATCAGACTTGTCACAAATTTAATGCCAAGAAAAATATAGCATAAGTTCTAATTGTATTGAAGATTTTTCTTGATTTCGATTTGCTTTCATTTGAGTTCTGATCAGTCAAAGAAGCACAAAGATTATAGCCCAAAGAAGAAGAGCAGCAAGAACTTGTACAGTTTAGAATCTTAACAATAAAGCACACTGAAGCACCAAAAAGTTGCTCTCCCATTTCTTTTGTGTTTTTGATAGGCATTCATCATTTCAATATATAGAGCATTCAAGCTTTATTTCTTCTTCCCTTTAGTATTCAGACTCGAAAGTGAACTTTACTAACAAACACTTTGTGACAACCCGAGAACGAAAAGAGTGGAAAGTGATCATAGGGGGGTGATATTCATATGACTGAATCAGAATCACTCGGACAAGTAGCGGCTCCTAGCAAGCTTCTAGGTGGACGGGTACAAAAATGAATTATCCCACATTAGAAAGGGAGGAGATAAATGATAAATAATCTCAAATGATAAATGCGTCTGTGGAAATTATGAGGCTAATGATGAGAAATTCTATAGTTAAGTATGCTTGATTTGAAGTAGCATTAGTATGAGTAACCTTCCTAAGAAATGCTCAAATCACGTAGTTTCCTAAAGCTAAAACGGGCAATTCCTCTACATTTGAATCATGGAATGCTACACACTACCTCACCAAGAAAGAATGGCTAAGATTCTAGCTTCTTTTCCCTGCTAAAATAAATATCAAAGAGGCGCAACCAAAAATACGCTTTATTTGGTTAAGTATTAATACTAATCCAAGCTTTAAATCAAAGTTTCACAAAACTAAATGATAATAGATCATATTCTGATCCCAACTCATTAATCTACTTTCCTACTTAATCTCAACTAACATTATCACGGATGATCCGGTATTAAAACAGTCACTAATAAGATTTAATATAGATTTTATCTTAATGACAATGGAATTACTTTTGGATTAGGATACCTACAATTGTCAAACTGTTTTGCTCGAATTGAGTTCAAAATTTTCGGTCAAATGTAAACCCACATTCTATAATTATGAACCAAATAAGCTAAATAAACTTACATACAATGCCTTGTAGAACAGAGCAATATAAGCTGACGAAAGCTTTGGACGCACATACCGAACTGATCCCGGCCGCAAAGAACGGCACCGGACCCGGCTTCTCCGACGGAGGACCACCCTTAGCCGCCCGATACGCGTCGGGGGGCATCATCCCGTACACGACCGACACATTGACTCCGGCCTTCTCCCACACCCCGCCGTCCTGGAGCACCCGGCTTATCCCCCCGCCGCCGCCTGGCCTCGACCACACGTCCTCCTGAAACTTCCCTTCTCCGTCCTCGGCCTCGATCGCCGCGCATACATCGTCCTGCACTGCCATAATCATCCTCTCAAACCGCGCCCGCACCAAGTTCGGGGACGCGGCGGCGGAACCGAGCTCGTCGGAGCGGCGGAGGAAGGTTTCCGGCCGCTCGTTCTCCGGTGTCTCCTTTTCGATCACGACGGCAGCCCGGACGCGGAGGGAAAGGGCTCGTCGGCGGCAGGTAGACGGGTTTTGTCGGGGCGAAGGAAATGGAGATCGGAAGCAGATGGCGGAGGAGTGCTTTGCTGTTTGCGTCGACGAAGAGGATGGAGGGAAGAGAAGGAAAGAAGAGAGAGATTTAGCCATGGCGGCAAGACTTCGTAGGAGACGAAGGGATGAGGCTTCAGTGCATAGGAAGGCAGCGCAGCAGGCCTACAACGGTTTAGGTGGGGGGGTTCCGGTCACCGCCTTAGCGCGCACCATGCATCATTTTGGGGGAGAGATGGTAAGTTGACCGCTAAATGGGGATAAGGGCATTAATTTTCCATATTTTAATTAGATTTTTATTAATAAGAAATAAGAATCACAATTTTTTTTACTTCATTATATTTTAAAGTTTCAAATTTTATTCTTGTTAATATGACCATCAACATATGAATTTTATCCCAAAAATAAGCATAAAAATGTACATTAAGGTGAATAATTTAGGAACAAAACTTACACTTGTGTGATTATATTTTAAAACACACTAACGTATGTCTGTAATTATCTTTTTCGATAATTTTTTCTCGAATTTAGAACGGAATATCTTACTTATAGCTGAAGAAAAAAAAGCAATATATCATATATCCTACCATAAATTAATAATATATTTAGCTTCAAAGGTCTATAAAAAAAGCTTAAAACTCAGTTTCTAGAAAAAAAATAAAAAAAATATAATCTCAACTAATTTGAAATTGAAGCTTTTTGTTGGAACTAAATCTTGCAGAGAAACAAACTTGGAAACAAAATCTATCAGTTTTTTTTTTTTTTTGATGAACTCTCGGAGACAAGATTGGAAGACAATTTACTCGAAATTTAAAATAGCAACTCAAAATTTACTCAATATATATATATATATATAAATACATAATTAATTTAGAACTGATTAATTTTAAACAAGAAATGGTAGACTTAAAAATAAAAAGAAAATTGACTAACAATGAGCTTTAAGGCCACTGGCCCCAGTAATATTCAAACCCATTTAAATGTGAAAATATTTGAACTCTTACGAATAACAGCTGTTTGGCTGGGAGTGAGATTCCTGTAGCTCTGAGTGATGATCAGCAGATCAATATCGACGGATTTGGTTCATAAAACATAAAGAAGAGTGTTATTTAGCCGCAATACGCTTTCCGCTGAGCTCACTGAACGAGAAATCGCCTCCTTCAGGCTACAAACTGCAACAAGAATGAGAAGAATAATGTTCAAAATTTGTGATCCGCCAAGCAGTGGAGTTCGAGTTTGTTCGACTCAATCAATGTTATATCAAACTGACTAAAATTATCAGGCTCAATGTCTGGGCTGGCATTTTCATCTTTTTTCCTTCAAAAAGCTTTAATTACGAATCAAAAATGACTCAAACTCGAAAGGCAAAAAACATGAAATCCTGTGCGGTTTACCAGCAAGGAGTTTCAAGTTCACTGGAATCCTTAAAAAAAAAAAAACAAATAAATAAGTGAAGTATCCTGAACCTTTTTGAGATGATTTAGAACATGAAATTCTGCGCATTTTTGTCATCTATTCGCCTAATGGCGTCTTGCAGATCACCAGCAAGGACTCGCTTGTTGATGTTGGCCCTCTGCACCAGACGCACTAATGCCTGCACCACTTCCGACATCGGTGGTCTGAACTCGGGCTCAGCCTGTCGAACATAAAAAATCCACAATGAACAAATGATTCACATAATCAGAGGGCCCTGCCTCTGTTTGGTTGTTGGCCAAGTTAACCATAACAATTTTTTTTTATAAAATTGAGACATTTACATAACGAAAAATAAAGTTAATTAACTATAAGAATATTAAATAAAATTAATTGATGTATTGAAAATTAAATAAATTATTTTATTTTCTTAAAAAAATAGTTATAACCAACTTGGCCACCAACCAAACAAAGGTAGGGTCAAGTCAATCCATACAAGCTTGACTCAAACTAAATACTCAGTGATTCAAAGATAGTAGACTTCATTCAACTTATCAACTTCTTAAGAAAAAAAAAAACATTAGCCTGTTTGTTTACAAAGCTATTTTTTAGGATCAATAAATTTTCCTCCATAGACTTTGACTATGCAGTAAACCCCGTGCTATTTAAAATGTTGGCGATACGGCAAGGTGTGAACTGCTTACAAAACAGTGAATAGGCAATGACAAACATGTCTCTTCAAAAACTTATATTTATATTAATTCTTTTAAAATTTATTTGCATATATTTATAATTTTCAATATTATAACAATGGTATTTTTTGTTCATATTATCATAGTTAACCCAACACAAAACTCCCATGATAGTGGCCCGCGCCCCGCGGTGGCAATAGGCAATGTTCGATAGGATATAACATAAAATTAATTATTATCTTAGGATGTGTTAGGGATGCAATATAAATTAGTTATTATTTTGATACATGTAGGATATCAAATAAAAATACTTTTTTATTTGAATTATATATGTGATGTAATACGCTAGGTTAATTTTAACCTAGCCAAACAAATAGATGAGCTGAATGAAAATGACTGTGCTAGGACTGGAACAAGAGATTAAAAAAACAATAATATTTAGGTGAAAAAAATTAAAACTCTCTATAAAATTCAGATCAAATTTCTCTGAATCAACTTTGCCAAACATTTCATCTTTTTATATAGAAAATGATTTGTGACATCTCAAAAATAGTTTAGGAGTCAAATGACCTCAAACTCTACTGTAAATAATTTTCCAGCCATGGGTATAACTCAGTATTACTAGAGTCTATTCCAACTTTGTGTCAAAAATTGAACAAACTTATGAGTTTTAATTATTACTATTGTCAGCTCTAAGTCATGCAATTTGATCTCAGCAATTACCTGAACACAAAGGGCAATTACATCGGCAAAACGAGAAAGTGATTTTGCCGGGTACAGCCCCTCGAGTGCTGGATCGACCATCTTGTCAAGAGCATTGATGTCATGGAGTTGAGGAGCAGCCCATTGAACCAAGGACTGCTCAGATCTTGGTCTTGAGCTGCTAAGAAGCCCCAGCAGTCACAAAGTCAAAGAGTTCAAATAAGAGTCATAGAAAAATCTTTTCCTTATTTTTTAGATAGTATAGAAAAACATTTTCAACAGAACAGTACTATGTTGATTTCAAAGAAGAAATGAACATGTAACCTTATCATTTAGTAAGCAATAAATTTTTAGGAAGGTTACCTATCAAACGGTTTCCTTCCGGAAAGGAGCTCTAACATGACCACTCCAAAGCTATAAACATCGCTTCTCGGAGTATATTGTCCGGAGAAGGCAACTTCAGGAGCACTATATCCAGAGGTAGCATTGTGATCTGCACCCTACATAACATTAAAAAGAAATTTCAGGAACCTGTGTTAAATCTCTAGAAACCAACTTAAAGCTAGGAACTAAAGCAGGGTGCAAGGTATAGCCTGAATGAGAACTAAGGTACTTTATTGTTAGAATTATAGAACCAGGTCACCTTAAAATGTATGTAGATAAGATCTTAAAAGTCTTAATGTGACATCCGTTGTAGAAGAGAGTGGGAAATGATTGTCGGGTGATACCTCAAGAGAAGAGAATCACTGGAGTAATGTGCGGCTTTTAGCAGGCTTCTAGGCTAATAAATAGTAGTGAGAGTGGAACATAAATGAATCATCCTACATAAAAAAAGAGGAGAATTCCTGAACTATATAAGTAGATAACATAATCTCAAATAGTAGCGAAGCCTTTTAGGGCCAAACTATGAGGCTAATAATGAGAAATTCTATAATAAAATGTGTTTGGGCTGGAATAGTACTGAGATGGGTGACTTTCTGGAAAGTACTCAACTCACGCAGTTCTCTAGAGTCAAAGCAGACAACACCTCTACATTTGAAACATGGGGTGTTACACTTGGTTTGCATCAATACAAAAATCAATTTTTGACGGGTATTGATTTTGGAAGATTTGCAATTTTTTGGAACTACACTTGGATGATTTAATTCATCCGAGAGATAGCAATCAAGACAGATTCAGAATTCTGCAAAAATTCATGACAGGGTGAGTTGCTTTTGATGCTACTGCTTTAATTCTAGCATAATGCAATAAAATTTTGAGAGAATGGTTGTAACACATTGCAATATGAATGTATGCAAAATTTTCAAATTTAAAACTAATACGAAACAATATGTGGGTGTAACCTAATCTCAAAGATCAATAGTACGAGAAGCAGACGATCACAAAATTCAACAAGAATAACTTTATAGGGCAAGCATACAACAATTTTCAAGATAGCAGTGAGGACAATTTAAAATTTAAAAAAATAAAAGCACGAAAAAAATCAAATAGATTGGGATATGCATATTTTAATCTATCAGACATAGGGAATACAGTGACAGGGAACCCTCACAATTATAATCCAATAACAATTATCTCTTACAATGACGACAAAGTCACATAGGCAAACAAATTGACCAAATGCAATGATACTAATATCACCCACACTTCGAATGTGTTCAGATATATCTATTTAAACCTTTGATTTACCTAAATCAGTGAGTTTCGACAAGGTAGCGCTTCACTAACAAAGAGTGAGGGTTGAGTGCATGTGAAGAAGACATGCCAGTGAATAACCTCTGTACATAGATATCCACGGCGGAGATAGGGATGATGAGGAGTGGCTTGGTGGGATGAGGAAAGACAGAGCAAAGAATATTGAGAGTGAAGCAGCATGCGGCTATTTGCCTAAGGGATCAAGCAGCATGTGGCTTTTATGTGCGGAGTGAGCTTGGTGGGAGACAAAACTGATCCAACATCACATGGTGGATCGATGGACTGCAATGGCAGTTCTCCTGGGATGGCATGCACGCAATTCACCACACAATCGCGTACGAGTCTGAAGGGATTAGAGCTCAAGACCCGGGATAAAAACTTAAAGCCCCCTCCATGGAAATGTAGAACATACTAATTGCAATCTTAAAATTATTTCATTCAGAATTAAAAACTAACACAATAGTTTAAAGTCTATATATAGACCTCGTACAAAATGATAGTTTTTAAAAAATAAAAATGTAATCAAAGCAAATTACAATATCCTATACATGAAATACTTAAAAAAAATCACAAATAAATTAGCCTAAAATTGAAATTTCTACTCAAAATAGAGCACCTAGAACAGGTGAGAATTTTAAATTAAACTAATTTGCCACCGATCATATCTAATACGCCGTTGTCGGGTCCCAAATCCCAGATGAGAAATGCGAATAATCACGTTAGACAGTCGACAGTCAACATAAAACTTACCGAACAAATATAACATGAATCTTTTAAGAAATTGCGCAAAAGCTCGGACGTTCCCTGAAAGCGAGCATTGTATTGCTTAAATATAGTGAAAAGTATGCAAGAGCCACTACATCAGCTCCCGAGTGTAGTAATAAGTGAGTAAAGGTTCCACATCATAAGCGGATTCAGATAAGAAGATACTAGGATATGATAAGGGACTTGGAATATAAGTACTCTAATAGGCTAGTTAATGGAATTCGTGGATATTATGATTCATATGAGGATTAATATTTGGTACCTTTAGGAAACGAAATGGGTAGGAGAAAAAGTCAAAAAAAATTGATAACCTAGGCTTCAAATTTTGATACTCCGGTAAGAATAGAACTAGAAATGGAATGGATATAATTCTCGACAAAAATTTGAGAAGAATAAAAATAGAATTATAGCTTTAAAATTATTATCAATAGGATAACTATTAATATTGTAAATGTGTATACCTCCAAGTAAGTTTGAATACTAATATAAAGGAAAATTTATAAAATGATTTAAAAAATTGGCACAAGGAATACCTAGGAGGAGAAAATATTTATTGAAAGAGATTTAAACAAATATATTGGAAACATTACTGAGAAATTTAATAGCATTCATAGTGGATATGCTTTTGAGGGGACTAATGAAGAGGATAAAACTATTTTAATGTTTTTCTTAAATTATGATTTTTTGATTACTAATACATTATTTGAGGAAAGAGATAAGCATATTATCACTAATAAGAATGAGCCCTTAAGAATACAGATTGATTATTTTCTTATCAGAAAATAGAATCACTTGAATTGTAAATATTGTAAAGTTATTTCAAGTGAATTTCGACTTCCCAATATTAATTAACAGTCTTAGATTTTAAAATAAAGAACTGAAGAAAGAATAGTACATTGAAATAATAGCCTCGAACTTGATGGTGAAATCTAAAGAATGAGAATAAAAATATCTTTAAGAAAATAGTTCTAGAATATGGGCAGTTGAACATTAAAGGACAAACCGATTTTATGTGATTGGATTTTGCTAACCGTATCCACAAGATTGCAAAGAATATGTTGAGAGTAAAAGAAAAGCTCCAAATAATAAAGAAGGTTAGTAGTGAAAAGAAGGAATGCAAGAAAAGATTAAATTAAAATTTTTGTTACAATGGTTGATTTAAGTACAAGAGCAAAGAAAATTTAGAAAAGTACAAAATTACTCAACAGAAATTGAAAAAAGTAGTTAGTAATCTAAAAAAATAGTTTTTAATGATATTTATAGAAAATTAGACATTAAAAAAAAAGACATATATTCAAGCTTGCTAAAATAAGAGATAAAAAAAATAAAGACGTTACTAGAGTAAAATGCATTAAAGATGTGGATCACAAAGTTCTTTTTAAAGATAAGATTCAACACAGATAGAAAGGCTTTTTAATAATGGTTATGATAATAAGATTAATCTTACTGATTTCAGCATCCACAAAGAAAATAAAAATTGCTTCTATATTCAGTGTATAAGAAAAGCTGAAGTTGAAGAAGCTTTAAAAAAGATGAAGTGTAGAAAAACAGTTGAATTGGATGATATCCCAATAAATGTTTGAAAATGCATGAGAGATGAAGGAATTTCTTAATTTATTAGGTTTATTTAATAAAATTTTGAAAATTAAAACAATATCAAATGAATAAAAAAATATATATTAGTACCTATTTATAAGAATAAAAATAATGTACAAGTTTGTACTAACTATAAAAAATTAAAATTAATGAGTCATACTTTAAAACTGAGGGAGGGTGATTAAGTATAAATTATGTCATGATACTAGAGTATCACAAAATCAATTTGATTTTATGCCTGACAAACCTACTATGAAATTTATTTACTGAAAGATTTAATGGAGATGTTTAAAGAAAAAAAAAGATCTACATTTAATTTTTATTGATTTAGAAAGAGCCTATGATAAAGTCCCAAGAAAGTACTGTAAAGAGTCTTAGAAAAAAATATTTTCACCGCTTATATTCAAGTTATTCAGGATATACATAAAGAGGTTGTTATATATGTTCAAATACAAGAGGGTTTAATTAAGAATTTTCTTATTTCAATTGGATTATATCAATGTTCAACTTTAAATTCATATCTCTTTGTATTAGTTATGGAGGTTTTGACTGAACATATTCAAAAAAAAGTGTCTTATTTTATGCTTTTTACTGATGATATTTTTCTTATTAATAAGACTAGAAAAAGTGCTAACACGAAACTCGAGTAATAAAAATATACATTAAAATCTAAAGATTTTCATCTCAACAGATTAAAAATTGAATATATAAAGTGTAATTTTAATCATAAAAAAAGCATTTGTAGTGAAGAGATGATAATTGATAATTAAGTTATCAAGAAAAGCGAACAATTTAGATATCTTGGATTAATCATATAAAATAATAGTAAAATAGATGATAATATTATCAACATTGTGGATAAAGATTAATAGCTAAACTCCGATATAAAGATTAATCACAATCATGATAGCACCATGTAATACATACACATATCAGTCATACAATATGCAAAAAAGAAATTTCGGTCTGATTCCCCTACAATATTTTCCCAATAATAGAACAACAAAGCATTACTTTAATGACACAACTCATTAGAACACTCGATAGATGCATTCAACAGTTAAGTAGTGGCAAAAAATATAGGTGGTTAAGTCTATTGCAAAGGTTCAAGTATAAGTAGAACATCTTGTTTAAGATTTTCGTAAGTTTTCTTTAATGCACCAGCATGATATGTCAGCATTGTAGTAACAAACATGTATAAGATAGATGAGCTTCAAAATATGGTTAAGAAAAATTTACTTGGTATTCTGCATTGGGGATAAGTGTTGAAAGTCCATAATTTGACAAGTGAGGATTGAGCTCAGCGTCCAACAAGATGTTAGCTGAATTCACATTCCTATGGATAATAGGAGGGGAGCAAACTTCATGCAAGTACCTGAAAACGCATAAATTTTAGGTTATGATGACGATGAAGCTATACTGATGATTCCTGTTTATAACAGTGAACTGGAAGTAAATCATCTTCTAATAGGGTGTTTGAGGCAAAACTCTGATCTCCATCATTAAAATAAACAGCGCCTATGTATATAAGATTGGAGAAATGCAATGTTCCCTTGGAGCAATTAAGATAAATATGATCCAACTAGAAATAAAGAATATAAAATAAGGAAC
Source organism: Apostasia shenzhenica (assembly GCA_002786265.1). Lineage (NCBI taxonomy): Eukaryota > Viridiplantae > Streptophyta > Magnoliopsida > Asparagales > Orchidaceae > Apostasia > Apostasia shenzhenica. Next base: position 868,572 of record KZ451919.1, read on the forward strand.
AATTACAAGGTGATTCCTAAATTAATAATGAATTTCTAACACTCCCCCTCAGAAAGAGTGTAGATATCCATTGAATTCAACTTGTAACATAGCTCTAAGAAACGTGAAGGGACCAAAGGATTTAGAATTACATAAAGTAGCTGTTCAAATGAAATATGTGGAATAGAAATCCATTTATAAAAAACAATATGAATAAAATGTCAGTCAACTTCAAGATGTTTCTACCTACGTAGATAAGAAAACATATTACTAGCGATGCAAATAGCAATTTGGTTATCACCGTGCATAACCATATATTGAAAAATAAGAAAACTAAGTTCTTCAAGAAGTCTTCGTAATGCGGGACGGAAAAAGGTGCCAATGATAATTTATATTTATATTTAGCAAAATTGATTAGTAAATTATTTTAATTAAGAGAAAAATATTTTCTAGATAAATTATATGATAAATAAGATTTTTGAATCGCGCAAATTAAGATATTTTAAAATTAAAATTAAATTGGATCGTATGATAAATAAGAATTTATCAATTTAGATTAGGGCGTCAATTTAAATTCAATAAATCAGATCCGAGGTTCAGGGGTTTAGGACAGACGTCTCACCATTAAATCCAACAGTAATTAACACACAAGGAATTATTGGGTCACACAATTAGAGCCAAATAAATAATTCAAATCAAGCGAATAATTTATGTAGAAATTAAATAATCAGCTTAATTGAGTTCGGGAAAGAAGTTACCAACGTTTTGACTCGAAGAAGAGGCACTGATCGAGTACGGGCGATGCGCGGACAAAGTGCAGACGGGAACGAGCACAGGCAGGCGAGTGAACAGGCGCGGGCAGGCGGGCAGCGCAGGAGCAGAGCCGCACGAGAGAGCTCGCCGGCCAGCGGCGAGGCGCGGTCGAGCGCAGCGAGGCACGTTGAGGCGAGGCGCGGCGAGGGGCGGCCGAGCGAGACGAGGGAACGGAACTGCGCGATCGGAGCAGCAGCGGCGTCGGACGAGTCTGGCAGAACTGCGAGGTGCTTCGAGTGGAGAGAGCTTCGAAGATTTTTTTTTTTTGAAAGGTGGATAACTAGGCTAATTTGAGGATTCTCACCAAAGGCTAACCTTACCCTTTCCTTCACTGGAATATCGACCCCTTAACCCGGATCTAGGCTCTGAGAAAACTCAAACATAATTTCATTCATCACGACACTCTATCTTTTACAATGAAAGGCGACCTCTTTATATCGAGAGATCCCATGTAGAAATTTGAAAATACAATATTAAATGCAGAAAATAAAATACCAAATAAATAAAAGCAAATATGGAACTAATTCTTTTACAATAAAATAAAATCAGCTCCAAATGTGGTGAGTCTTCAATTCTTCCAGATATGCTCTGAATCAAATCAAATCAAATCAAATTTAAATAAAGCTAATATGAAAACTCTAATAGCTTTAATTAATTTGAATTTGAATTTTTGATTCAGCACATGACGTCATCCTAGCCATCTAATTCGATGCTGATCTGTGTCCCCACCACTTCGCACCCACATTAACTCACATGTGGTAAGTGTCATAGATCTATACTCAGCTCATGCACCAAATTTAGCCACAACATTCTATTTATTGTTCTTCCAAATGACCAGATTTTCTTATACAAAAATAAAACCACTTGAAGTGGATCTCCTATCAGCAATTGATCCAGCATAGCCAAGATTTGCACAAGTTTCTACCTAAATGTGGTTAGCCTTAGTATATACAGTCACCCCTTACTACGTGCCATTTTCAAATACTTTCAAATGATAATAAAAGCCTCATAATAATTTCTCTTGGATCAAAATATCATTCATAAGATGCATGAAGGTTGTCGGAGCTTCACAAAAACTGAATGGTATTACCAACCATTTATATATTTCTTGTCTTGTATTGAATGTAGTTTTTCACGTGTTATCTTCTCGAATATGAACTTGATGATATCCTGACGTGAGATCATATTTGGTGAAGATAGTAGCATGTTTCAACTAATCAAGAAAATCATCAATTTGTGGGAAGGGATACCAATTTTTTATTACCACATTCCATCTTTCTTTGGAGCCATAACGATAGGAGATCCACATAAAGAAGCACTTGGCTTGATTACTCCACCATTGAGCAATTCTCCACTTACTTCTTTATCTCCTCATTTTCCAACATAAAGTTTCAATACGTACCAATATTTGGAAGAGGTGCATTAGAGATGAGCTGAATTTCATGCTCAATTGCTCTCTTTGGAGGAAGATTTTTTTGGTTCTTAAAAGATAATGGAGTATTCTCTGATTAATTTTTGAAACTTGTTTTCTCCCTTCGTGAAAGATAAAGAAGAAACATTTTCATCCATATTCTCCAAACAATGAAGAGAATCATAAATTTTTTATAAGTATTGATTCTCCTTTTTATTTGTCCTATTTAGGGATGGCAATTTTATTCGAAAGTCGAAAATCGCTCAAAACTCGCTCGATAAAAAACTCGACTCGAAATCGATTCGAGTCATTTCGAGTCGAGTTTCGAGCTATTAGTGTACTCGAAATTATTTCGAGTCGATTTCGAGTTTGGCTTGACTCTTCGAAAAAAATCGAGCTTACTCGAAATAAAATTATTTGTTAAATTTTTTTATTATATTATGAAAGAGTGGCACATTGAAAATTGAAAATGAAAAAAAAAATTTAGTTAAAGTGTAACTACTTTAAATGTGTTTTTTTTATTATGTAATTTAAATTTATTCAAAAACTGAAATGATTTGAAATGAAGTCGAGTTCGAGTCGATTTCGAGTCTCATTGAAATCAAAATTTTCGAGTTCGAGTATACTGAAACTCGCTCGAACTCGACTCGATGCCACCCCTAGCCCTATTATCACCAAGTCTATTATCCTGAGATCTCCACTATAGTTGAATTTAAAAATTTTGTCATCCTTAGTAAAATTATATTGTTGGACTCTTCGATAGAAGATCACATCCCAATTCCACAAATATGGGCTCCAATCTAAGTCCCTTGACAAGACTTATAGAAATAAGACTTTTTTGACTTCTCGAATTGATGATAGCATTCACTATTTTTGTTTAACTCGAATGCATAGAGTAAACAACTCCTCATGCTCATTGGAGCTAGTTGACGGGCTCTTCTCTATCCCCTTCTGCAATGCCATCAAGGACAGAGTTGAGTTCTATTGGTTTACTGGCCCCAATGTTTGTTCTATCTCAAGAGTAGTAACTATCTTTTTCCCTTTATGCACATCTTTTTTAAATTTTTCAAGAAAAAGATCTGAATATATCTTCCAACATTTTCTTTTATGTGACCAAAAATTTTGCAATAGTCACAAAACATTTTAGATTTGTTAGTATGAGTTTTGGAGGTGATACCTTCTAAACAAGATTAATTATTGATATTATTCTTTTTCTAAGAGCTAGACTTTTTTAGACCTCCATCTTGATGATTGGGAGGCTTCTCTCTTTGACTTTTAATCTTCATTTTGATTGCCATGGTAAAGCCACTTGCTTAGCTTATATCATTGACGGGAAAGAGAAGGAGCATGTTGGCGATGTTGGACTATAAATCCGATGTGTACTTCAATAAAGTCGATGTTTCTTCTGAAGAAATACCCAAAAAAAATTCTTACCTTCGAAACTCTATTGTATATTTTTGTACAATATGGTCTTGCTTTTGACAAAGACCATACCACTTCCTTCATTTGCCTTCTTTATATTCCATAGGATAGAATTCTTGGCGAATTATCGGTTTGAAGTTTCCCGAGTGACATTTTGATAATCATATTGGAGATGAGCATTCCACCATGCTAAAGCATAGTGGGTGAATTTGAGGTGAGTAAAAGAGACTTTCTCTCTTGAGGAGTATACTTGTAGAGACTAAAGTAGGTCTTCAATTGATCTAACCATGAGTCCAGCTTCTCAGTATCGATAAACCCATCATAGGTTGGAATGTCAACTTTTGGCTTCTACTTTGAATAGTTATGGCCTTGCTTCATCAATTGAAGGGGCAGGAGATAAGTTCTCGTCATCAATTATCGAAGACTTTCTCTAGCTCTCCGGGATAATTTCCACTCTCTTGCTTTCTTAACAGCTTCTCCCTTGGATGAGGTGCCTTGTTATTTCTTTGTTGAATATTGGTGGAGTATTGCGAAATACCTCTTGTAGTGTCTGCACTTGTTGATGAAAAAGGGCAACCTGAGTGGCCAAGTTACTTGAACACTCACCCTCTTAATTTGACATAGTGGCTTGATTTTTTCTTTAAAATACTTCAAAACTTGTAATAGGCATTCCGGATCTTTTGTGACTACTTTTGGTTAATACCATAAATCAAGTATTGAAGTAACCTTAGTTCTGATGCCACTTGATCCAAAACTACTTAAACCTCACAAGTTGATAACCCTTCGAAAGAAAGCCTAAGCAATATGGGGGCTTAGAAATATAAAAAAAATTGTAGAGAGAGGGAAAAGGGAGAAGTGGCTTCAAACACAAGCCTTAAAAGTTTTTTTCTCTCATTCTTGGATGAAATCAAATACAAAAGTCACCTATTTATAAGAAATAAATACACATAAAATAAGCTTTTAGAAAAGGAGAAAGAGGTTTCTTTCAAAAATAAAATACATTAAAGGAAAAGAAAATTCCAATTATTAGTAGGTAGAGGGAAGAAAATTCAACTTTTGATAAAAGTAATGAGGAAAATTCAACTTTAGTAGGTAGGATAAAAAGATATTCACCTACCACCCTTCATTTTACTTGAGTTTGGTTGAATCAAGTCGAATTCATTTTATTAATATTCTTTCCTCCATTATTTAATCTCTTGATCAAAGTACCAAATTATAGGTATAGCATGTGCAAGCAATGCATAAAGAATATGAGCATAAACAACATTGATAGAGATTTGGTTGTAAACTCACGTAATTTCAAATTAAAATATTCCAAGCACAAGAAAGGAGGGAATTAAATATTAATAAAGAGAATTTCTTAGTTTATTATGTTTTCTTTTTGAACATTTAATTATTTAGGTAAAATGTTATGTCATTTAAGAGACCTGATATCTTTGTACTAGTTAGTTTTGGTAAAATAATAAAATTATTTCCTTTAAATCTTTCTTCCCCTCCTCTCTTCTTCCCCCTCTTCTTCATTCCCCCTCTAATTCTACAACAATCACTCAATCCAAGTTCGATTACATGTATAACACTTAAAAGTTTGTATTTACTAAAAGGCCCCTAAATCCTTTTAAATATCATCTATGATTCATTAACTCCCTGATTATTTGTTATTGCCAATCTAATTGAACATTCTAAATATTCTTTAGCCATCACTTGTTGTCGCCATCCATCAACCCTGACATCTATTACTGCCTTGCCAAATGCCATGAAAGGAGTTCTTCTGCCCCTCCATCACTCTCCGATTACTACTTGCTGACCACAAGGCGACATAAGGCAATCAATAACTATAGCTAGACCATGGGTTAGCCTAGAGGTAACTGATGGTAAAATAAGGAGTTGCTATGACATGCAATATCTAAAAGAATGTGAGAAGCCACGGATAACTAGAAAGTTTAGGTGTTAAATGTGTAGTTAGACTAAAGCCACATTTGGTTAAAGTATATTTTTAAGAAATTTTGAGTTTTTTTGAGGTAAAAAGAGAAATTTTAATGTCATGATATGAAATAAAATTATTTTATTATTGAAGATAATGTTAGATGTAAAATAAAGTTAATTTTTTATTAAAATATGTTTAGGATATAAACTAAAGTTCATTTAAGATTAAGATTTGTGTAGGGTGTGAAATAAAGTTGATTTTTAATATTTCAATGAGTGTATCATATGAAATAAATATAAAATATTGACAGAAGTTTTTGAAACTTTTTGGGCTCCGATTTGACAGGTACGTATGTCATCCTCCAAACAACAAAAATTCTAATTTGCAACAAAAGCAATATGCTTCAAATATGGCGAAAGCATTAGAGAGAAAAAGAGTAAACTTTTCAAAAAAAAAGACAATATAGCAATGACGGTTCAGAAATCAAATTTTACATGCCTTGAACTGCTTGTCTAATAGCTATATATTGTTAAGGTGGTAGAATAGAAGAAAACAAGCACTATAATACAAGGAAAATTGGATTTACACCGTATGATGAACCCAACTGGAAAGATGGTGCATATAGGAACAATTTTATTTTCTGAATTAAAACCTCAATGCCAAGCTTGCAGGAGGTAATTGCAGAAAACAGCAGCTTAATATCAAAATAAAAGTAAAAGGGAGATCTAGGAAAAATAAACTGAAGGTGGTATACTCACTCTAAAGCCCTTGCAGTCCCAAGTGCAATCGTCACACGAGTGTTCCAACTTAATGCATTGCTGTCTTCATCAGTAAGATGAAGTACATCTTGCAGTGAGCCAATCTTATGAAACTCAAACACCAGCAAGTGCTGCCCATGCTCAAAACAGTAGCCCACTAGCTCAGATAGATTTGGATGATGCACTCGTGAGATGATTGTAACCAACTCAAGGAAGCTGTCAGACCTTTCACTGGGTAAGGAGGAATAATTTATTTTCTTCACTGCCAGAACCTTTTCAGCAAGATTTAACACACTGCTTTAATATTGTAGCATTACGATGTTTACTATGCTAATAATAATGAAAATCTCTCAGTTGCCTTAATAAATTTTTTCTTAAAAACGAAAGTGAGGTGGGGAAAAGTAAAATGGAATAATCATGTAGATACAAAAACAGACAAGTAAATTAAAATAATAAATTAAAAGAAAGGTGTTGATGGAATAAACAAAAGATTTAGGAAATTGCTCGTTGAATTCTATGTGAATGAATAGCCTCATAGAATTTTCATCATCTAACTAACATTCAAATATACTTGTGATGAGCATCTAAGTTTTGAACTGTTCCTTTCTTTCCAGCATCAAGATGGTTCTAGCACAATACATTCTTAATTGATAATAGAAACTTCCACAAGTTGAATAACGTATATACAATGAAGATATCAAAAATGCCTAAAATAAAATCTCAGGAAAGTTGCTTTTGGTAGTTCATAGTTTAATTTGGTTATATAGAGCTCTGCTAATCAAATAAAAGCCGAGGCATTGATATAACACTGGATCAATTCTTGTTGTACCAGGAGCTCAAAAAATGGATATTTTGTTTTTTGAGGAAATTAATAAAAAACATAGAATTGCAAATGATGTAAAGGATAGAGACAACATAAAACTTAGGAATAATGTTTTTAGGCAGAGTTTACTAGATATAAGGAGGATATATACAACTAGCACTAAAAGACAAGGTTAAAATTAAACTTGGATAGAGATATTTTTTTATTAAAAGTTGTGAATGATGTGAAATAAAATTAGTTATTATGTTGGGATATGTGAGGGATGTGATATAAAGTTAGTTATTATATTGGGATATGTGAGGGATGTGATATAAGTTAGTTATTATTTTAGTAATATGTGCGTTGAACCAAAAATAAAGTTAATTTTTAATATTAAATTTTATGTGTGATGTGATATGCCAGGTTAAAATTAAACTAGATTAACTTTTAACTTCCAAACAAACAGGGCCTAAAAGTTCTACAATCACATGGATTAGTAGCAAATCTGAAAGTAATTTGTGTCTGAAGTTGTCAATTGCACAAGAAATATGGTGGGGACACGACACCATCAAACAGTCATTTTATTCTAGGTAGGGTCTACACTTGACGTCCGATAGTTCACCACGTGGCTTCAATCTAGATGGAGGATTAACATCAGCAAATTTGGTAGCAGGCATGATTGGTGGCTGATCAGTGGATAACAAATCTCATTAAATCAATTTATTGATTTGAATGAGAATATTCTAAATTTTAGGCTAATTTCATTTATTTTTTTTTTCTCTTTTTAGATGTTCACATTTGGCATATTGTAATAACTTTTTTATTTCCGCAATTTGAATTTCAATTGTAATAGGCCTATAAAAAGGCATAACTAGTGTTGTTTTTTCTTAATTCTTGAATGAAATCATTTTGAGTTTGAAATATTGTATTATATTCCAATGAAGGAAAGGGTTGGGACCTTAGATGAAAATCCCTAAATACTTTAAAAAACTTTAAAGTATTTCCCAACTCTTCTCTCTCAATTTTCTGTTTCCAACTAACCAAAAATCCAGGCCCCATGTTATAATTTGTTGTCCTAAAGCTCTTTTCTCCTCCTCTGTTGGCACGGGACGCCCGACCCCCTCCCCCCAGTTAGCTAGTTGTCAGCACTGTTGCCTACACTGTGCGTGATCTCGCCATCACTGCGGCGCCGAACACCGACCGCCCCCGTCAGTAGCTTGTGTGTGCCAACAAACTGCCGTCGAGACGTGGCCGCCTCCTTTAGTGGCGATCCTCTAGTGCTCGCACTCCACGATTGTTCGCTCGTCACGCCCGATAGCCTCCATCTCCCACTCCGGCCTGTTGTTCTGTCATCGGCAACATCTTCGCCAACGAGTGATCCATCCGACACGAATCACGAGTACGAAGCACCACACCGCACCATCCTCACTGATCGGTTGTGCTTCTCATGCTTATTTATTAAACGGGATACTGCGACTCAACGCTGTGGTAAAGATTCTCCACCTGAGGTATATCTGAAACCCCTATTGAATATCTCAAATATTTTGCAAGATCTTGTTGTGATGTCTGTTATCGAAACTTCTTGATTTGCTCACCTCTGTGACCTGAACATTATCGTATAATTAAATTATTGTTGAGTAATATTTTATTGTGAGAATACCCCTTACTGCATACCCTATCTTTGACTTGTTGAGATGGAGTAATCTCGGATCAGTCGGCAAATTAGCTAGATATTATTTGGACTTGATTCTAAATATTTAAAATCAATTTACTTCTCGAACTTATAACTTCTTAATTATTGCCTGCTTATCATCAGTAAATATTCCTGAACAATTTTATAATCATCTGTTAAGATTATTGACTGATCCCTAATTAGAATTATATCACGCATAATATTTCGCATCAAAATAGTTTTAAGCATGTGATTTTGACTCTAAATATGCCATACAAGTAGATATCTTAGTTCTACTAACAAGAAAATGGGGGTATAATGAGAGGATGCCATTAGTAAATTAATAAGCTTCTAAAATAAAAAAGTCACAATGAAAAAGAATATCCAATGGACTAGAACAAATTTACAATATACCTTCCATGAAAGACCATGTTTGGCAATAAAAAAGTTACTAATAAAAATTTGTGATGAATACATGGCAATTTAAAACAGAGTAACTAATTACTATATTGTGAGTGGGAGTAACATTTCCTGACTATCAAGTTGTGAAAAATATGCAAAGTAGTATGGACAAGTACAATAAAAAATAAAAGATGCATTGTCAAGACAATAAAACGAGATGACATATAAGTAACTTGAACAAAAACAAATACACAGGAGCAACATGACTAGTAGTAGAAGCATAATTAAAAAAAGGGTAAATAGCATCTGGATCCCTCTAGTTTGGTCGTATGTGCAAATAGGTCCCTCGAATATTTAACTGTAGCAAACTGGTCCTCTAGTTTGATGAAATATGCATATAGGTCCTTGGCCGTAACAGACGTTAGAAATTATTCTCTCTCCTCCCTCTCTCTCCTCTCTTCCAGACAAGAGGGACCACTTTCCCTTTCTTCCTCTGTTCGGGAAACCGCCACGCGTCGCCCGCTGCCGCTCCGTCGCCCTCCTCGCCTCCACCCCGTCGCCTCCCGGCGGCCACAGGAAAGCGTCGACGCCGCCCGCGCGCCCGCCCGAGAGTCGCCCGCGCGCGCATCGGGAGGAGAGAGAGATGCGGGGAGGAGAGAGAGGGAGGAGAGAGAAAATAATTTCTAACGTCTGTTACGGCCAAGGACCTATATGCATATTTCATCAAATTAGAGGAGCAGTTTGCTACATTTAAATATTCGAGGGACCTATTTGCACATACGACCAAACTAGAGGGACCCAGATGCTATTTACCCTTAAAAAAATTGTAAAAGGGAAAATAATTAAGTCAATAAGAACCATGATGATTAAGTTATCCATACTAATTATGTCAAGGAACTTAATGAAGTCAAAACCAACTTGGTGATAAAGCTATTGATGGTGATAAGAATAATTTATTCCACTCAAACATAAAGATAAATGTTATACAATAGTAATTAAACCAATAATAATATATAGTGTTAAATACTGATCTATAAAGAGAAAAGTATACAAATAAAATAAGGATACTAAGGTACAAATAAAATAAAAATGTTAAGGTAGATAACTGTGTATATACAAAAAGACATAATAAGAAATGAGTACATCTGTGAAAAAATTAAAATAGCATCAATTGAGGATAAACTCAGAGAGAGTTGACTTAAATGATTTGAACATATACATCATAGGCCAATTAAAGCTCCAATAAAGAAAATTAAGTTATTAAACTTTGGCCATATACAAAAAGGAAGATGATGACAAAAAAAGAAATAACAAGAAACTATACGAAATGCTCTTAAATACTTAGAGCTAAATGAGAATTTGTTAATTGATAGAGTGCAATGGATACAAAGGATTTATATAACCTACCTTACTTAAACATTTTCATAGAGATCTTGATGATCAATGAACCAGATTAGATCATGCTCTTTCATGTCATGGATGGATAGAATTAATGCAGTTTCTCCATTTTATTCTATTTTGTTATTTAGCAAGTTTGTTATGGAATTGAATTAGTTAAAGATATTTTATTAATTTACGCTATTTTTAAATTATATGCTTGTTTAGTTTCACATGTTTATTTTTATTTTAAAATGAGATTAGTCCCTTTACATATAACAAGTCTTTTGATTAATGAAATTTGCTTTGTTTGCAATCTAGCCTTCGAATGAGTTGATTTAAAAATTCTAAAAGGAATTGATATCCGATAAGAGAAGGGTGGGGGACTATAGATGAGAATCCTTGAAACTCTAGCCATTCTCCTATTCTCCAAAATTTTCATCCTCTTTCTGATTCCTTTAAACCTCATTTGTCATGAATATGTCTTCACTGTCCCGCATCGATTTTAGTATCAAAGTTCAGTCCCACCTCTGTCTTTGCACCCTCAGATTCCACCTTCGCCTCCACGCAATCAGGTTCCATCCCGTTGTCACGACAATACTGCACAAGTAGCCCCATCCAACCCCTTACACTCTCGCACAAGCACCAATCCCCACTCACAGGAGTGCCCACCCATGCAACCCACCCCCCAAAGGCTAGCCCTCATGCATGCAAGCTTGCTCAACGATATACCCTCACGATCTCATGGTCCATGTCGTGTAGCTGCTCACATGCCACTAGGGTATCACGCTACCCTACAATCCTACTTCCTTCAACACCCTGCAGGCCCCTTGCCCACGCGCACATGTGCACTAGCCCCAACTACCCAATGTCCATCACTTTGGCATCCTTCATGGCAAGCGAGATCTACAACCTCTTTTTGTCCAAGACTGCCATCGAACAACAACCCTATCTACCTTTGCTTTGCCAACTAGGAGAAATCTTGTTGTCGCAGCCTCATCGACACATGAATCTTCTACAGGTTGCGAATTTCTTGATTAAGGTATATTTTTCAACTTATTTTAAATATTATTGGTCTTCTTGAAATCAAACATGAATGAATTCATCTTATTATTTGATCTTGCTAAATTAAATGAACTCTAAATTATATTTGAGAGAAAGTTAATTGCTAAAATTTTATGTTTCAGAGAAAATAAATTAAAATGTTAGAACTCTAAACTTAATTTATTGAATTTAAATGACTACCTAGATCTGTTCGGTAAAACATTTTTTCCATTGATCCTATTAACTTTAAATTTTTAAAAAGTTCAATTTGTAGAATTTGAAATTAACTTGATTTATCGCATAATTAAATTATAAAATATTTTTATTTATTTGAGGAAAAATTATCATTTAAATTTATTGATCTTAAATTCATATTTATATCTATATTTCTCCTACATCAAATTAATAATATTTTGTGTTAAATTAACCTATTGTATCTCACTATTTCATTTAATTTTTTAGGGCTCACTTTTGTGCTTCATTTTACGTATCATTATCGGAACCTACATGACCAATCAAACATGAAACACTAAGGACAAGCTCACCATCCTTTCTCTTCAGGCGATAGTGTCCAGATACAGTTACTCCACAATAGGCACTCCCCTACTTTGCTTATCCATCGCTATTTCCTTCAACAATAAAATAGTGCATACGCACAAATCCCCTAGCTTTCCATTGACTTTACCTCTAGTAAAAATAGTGGTTGTGCAACCTCTCACTATCAGCTATTATTTCTTTCATCAGCAAAATAGTAGGTATGGGAAAGTTCCTCCACTTTCGTCGACATTACCTCTAATAAAAATAACATATGTAAGAAACCACTATTACCCACTGCTATTTCCTCCATTAGCAAAATAGTGAATTCGAGCAAGTCCCTCCCCTTTCCACCAACTTTACTCTAATGAAAATAGTGGCCGCAGGAAACCCCCCATTACCTGTCGCTATTTCCTTCATTAGCAAAATAGCAAGTGCAAGAAAATCTCCCAACTGTTTGCCAACATATCCTCTAATATAAAAGTGCGAGTATTCCCTAAAGTAAAAACATTCCTATTCTTAAAGATGAGTAATGAAAACAGACTCACCCTCTCTCTTCGAGAAGAAGAATCTAGGCATGGTTCCTCTATAATCATTAATTGAATAGTATTTTCAAGGAGCATGTCCTTATATACCCCTACTACCTACATACTAATGATTAAATTGAGTTAGTAGATAAATCTGAAATTTTTAGTTAGTAATTTTACATGCATTTAATTTCTCTTGGTTTTATTTATGGTATATTAGAGAGCTATTTAAGTAGAGTTTATATCTGCATTCTCATTTGCAATTATGGAATACAAAAAACAACAATTTAGTAAATAATTATTACATATGAATGCAAAATTTTTTGAAAATAATTATATGATAATTTAAGTAAATTAAAGCTCATGAAGGTTAATTTAAAGTTTTAAATCAGATTGGGCCAATCAGTTAAATTATGTATTTGCCACAAGATTTTAAAAATAATGAACTTTCAGTATTTCAAATTTAGTGATTTATTTTGATTCACTAGTAATAACTAATAAAGTTTAACCTTCTAAAGTTTTATCTAATTGTCCATTAGCTAAATTCACTTCAAATAAAGAGCAAATCAAATAATTCTTAATGATTTGATGATTTTTATTTGAAATTAAGATATTAGTGATGTTTAACTTTTTCAGATGATTTGGACATGTCGAGGAATAAGCCATCATGAGTTGACTTGATTACCTAAAGATATAGATTGACGAAAACCCAATAAAAATACACCTAAAAATATTTGACCCTCTTACTTGACTAGGTCAAGTTCTACCCTCCTGAGGAAAATTGATAAGAATATCCTGAACATCGATGATGCATATTAGATTGCGCTCCTTGATGCCATAAATGGATAGAATTTATGCAAATTATCTCTATTTTATTTATTTTATTATTTAAAAAATTTATTATATTTGTTTAAATTAATCAAATTTGTTTTATTTATTTATTTTATGTTATGTTATTTGGTCTCACATATCTATCTTTATTTTAGGATGAGATTGACTCCTCTATATATAGGACTAATACTTAAAATTTTTCCTCCTCTTTCTCCCTTCCTCCAAACCTTAACCACTTTATCTTCGTTCACCTTGCATTTGTCTTTATTGTCTTGCATCAACTTCGATATCAGAGCATTATCCTGCATCAACTTTCCTAACATCCTATAAGCATTTTTCCTTTTTTCCATCACTTTTCCTCACCGGACACTGCATGAAAGATACATATATCTCTTATGTTAATTGCTATTTTACTGCTATTTACGCATAAAAGATATGCATAAAGGATAGCATCAACTTTCAAATGACTCATTTTTTAGGAAAAAACAAATAATTCAAAATTCAGGTTCCCTGGTGAATTTGGTCGTCATTTATTTTGTATTATACACCAGCATATGATTGCAGCAATTTTCTTTAAAGATCAAAGCAAGTTCAATGATAAATAAAAACAAGGAATAAATAGCAATTCATATTAGCACCGAATCCTACAGAATAAAAGCTAAGTTTGAAGTACAATCCACACCTTTTCGTCAGTAAATTGAGCCTTATATGTACGTCCAAAAGAATCTTCTCCAATAAGATTATCCACATTAAAGCTATCCGTAATAACTTGCAAGTCTGCAACGGAGTACACGGTGGCTTTTATAGAAGCAGTTTTTGCTTTCTTCATTGGCATGCTCTTTGGCAAATCTTCATTATATGATATGTTTTTCCTATCCACCGGAGGCGATTTTAAAGCTATAGGAGCTGGCTGAAATGCTGTTGTATCAACTGCATGCTTGATCATTGGTGCATCAACTGTAGAATTGATTCGAATAGATGTCATCTCTGTAACATGAAAATCAAGCATACCCGTGCATCAGAAGTATGTGACTAGACTAAAGACTGATATGCATATTACAAATCGTTTAGTATAAACTGAAATGGGAAGATCAACAAATATTTGCTGGAGAATCCAAAAAAATGCAGGTACACATTCCAGTTATTGTCATTAAATAACAAGGATTTGGAACAATAATTTAAGAAGCGTTGCATTAAAAGGTTTCAATGGACCGTAGCTGACGAGACAAACTTTGGTGGCTCTACAAATGTAACAAATTATAGCAGATCAACTTTGGAACAAAAATAGATTCTTACCACAAATGGAAGGACTTAATAAAGAGACCATGAAGCCCACATGTTGTTCACAGATGAGATGCCAAAATGACATGATATAACACGGTTAGAACACAAAACTGTGCCCTACAAGTGCAAAACTTTTAGTTCAATTGTTTGTTATTTTGAACAAGCAACCACGTACAATTTATTGAGCAAGTCAGTTTAGGAAACCCACAAAGTATAATATGGTGGAGACACGAATCAGTATTAAATTTAACGATCAAGATGACCATATAATGAGGAGTCAAGTTCAAATTGAAATTGATCAAGGCTAATTGGAGATTTCCATATTATCTTATCCAGATTTGATTTAATTTAATTTAATTCGGAGCAAATTTGGGAGATTTGATTCTCATCATATTTAGAGCTTTTTATTTTACTATAAAGGAATTACTTTTATGTTTGCTTTATTTATTTAGTATTTTATTGTAACGAGAGATTACATTTGATGAATAAATTATATTTGAATTTTCTCAGAGCCTATATCTAAGTTAAGGGGTCGATGAAAGAAAGGAAGAGGGTAATATTAGGTGAGAATCTTTAAAACAACTTAGTTATCCTTCCTTTAAAAAAAAAATCCTCCCTTTTTTTCGCTACCTGACCTGCAAGCTCTGTTCGAAAACAGTCGACGGCCTCGCATCTCACACTCGAGACCTCTCTGCCCTACTGACCGTGCAACATCGAGCACCTCTGACTTATTGCGACAACCCGAGTTGCTATCACCGACCCGTGCCACCCTGTCGTACAGCCCGCCTATGAGAGCACACCACGAGCACGTGCGAGCAGCCCACGTGTGACCGCTCCAGCCTTCTCTTTGCATACTAGCTCCAACATCTCGGCTTCGTCTGTGACAAGCTGGCCCCACCTCTAGTTGTTCATCAGTTTCGAGCGCAGCACCTCTCCTGTGGTGACATTGTCGCGTTCGAGCTCTTCAATCTCGTATCAGTCTTCTATGACCCACGTCGGTATAATTTCTCAACGAGTCAAACTAATCTAATTATCTCATTTCAACAATAAAATTATTCACTTAACTTGAATTATTCATTTGGCTCTAATTGCAAGACCATAAACTTGAATTTAAGAGTTAAATTACAATTAGATTTATTTGTGAGATATCTGTTCGTAATTCTAAACCTCAGATCTAATTTTTTAAATTAACCCTAATTTAATTTGATAAATTATTATTTATCAGACGATCCACTATAATTTTAATTTTAAAATATTTTAAATTTACAGAATTAAAAAATATTATTTATCATATAATTTATTTAAAAAATATTTTGAACTTGATTAAAGTAATCTGCTAAAAATTATCATTATTCATTTTTCCAACCCGCATCATAACATGGTTCTGGAAATTTATATAATGACATGCATAAATCACATATATGATAATAGACAGTATACGAGAATTCCTTCAGTGACGTGCTTGAAAATAACATAAAGATTTGAAGCAAATACTTACAACCCTCAGAGAACAGTTCCTGAAAAATCATATATCTTTTAGTTCCTTACCAGTTGTCAGAAGTAGCTTTCGGTAACATTTTAATTGCATATAGACACAGAATCCATGAAATATACGCATAAGACAGAATTTATTGCAAATAACATTTCAACAGAAACATAATTATACAACTGCAGACTGATGAACTCATCCAGACCTAAAACATAAACACAATATCGCCTCCAAAAATAGTTAGAGTATAAATCAATATGAGCATTTGAAATATTTACATTTCTTGTAAAGTAGTTGTGGATTGTTCCTGACGTTAACTTGAACATTAAATTTACATGAATGTATTTTGCATACTAGTAAATAAAATGTTCCATAAAGAATATATTTTGGAATGTTTTTTTTTATTGGAAAGAATATATTTGGAATTTACTCAGAGGGCATATTGGGATTCATATAAAGCACATGACTGAAACTTGCCAAATCAAATTAGTTAGCAACATATTTTCATTTTAATTGTTTTGTGATGCTTCCACCACAAACTAGAGATATAAGGCAAAAGATGATATAATGACGAGTTTGGCTGATTTTTCTTTATGCTAATCTTCTAGAAATTTCTTCTTTCAAGGTACTAATAGTATCAGCTATCATGCAACAATTGTCAAAGTATAATGCAAGTTTCCTGTTCTGAATCACTAATTTATGTGGGAAAAATATGGAAAATTAAAATAAATCTAGTAGTTTCAAAACCATTTTGAATCTCTTAGAATGGAACAACATCATTGTTCAGATCATGATCATAACAAACATGATAATATCAAGCTTACCTTTGTTCTCCTTGGATGCAAGAAGTGCAAAAGGTTGATCTTGTTCAAGATTTTCTTCCCTTAAAGGTTTAATTGCTCTTCTCTTCCACAAGATGTACGCACCTATTGCACCAAGAACAAGAACAGATATGATGATACCAGCTATCCCTCCCCCCCCTACACCAGAACTTTTACCACCAGAACCAGATAGGCTATTGCTGCCACTAGGGTTTGAATGTACACCAGAAGGCGGAGGAGTATAAGGAGGTGGGGGGGGAGCAGGCCCAGTACTCCAAGAGTTACCATCAGTGCTGAAAATTCAATCAGACCTGTAATTAGATCCAGTGCAGCCAGCAAATAGTTGTTTGTTTTCAATGGCAATAAAAACTTACTTCAGATTGTTAATTTGCTTCAGTTCATTTGGAATCCAACCAGTAAATCGGTTGTTTGTAACATCCCTAAGTAGCAGAAGCATATAGTTCTTAATACACTTTCATTACAAATCGGCTTTTCTTCTAGCAAAAACAGTGGAAATTATAGAACTCACAAGTCATTAAGGGGCAAATTGGCAAGAACGTTTATAGAACCCATAAACTGGTTATTTTGTAGGTAACTGAAAAACTTTTGAAGGTTATCAGTATGGAATCCTTTATTTAAGATTAATAACCACAATGTGTATCAAGTCAGGATCTATCTTACAGAGCTGTCAAACTTGATAAGAAGCTGAAACTTTGTGGAAGATAGCCAGTTAAAAAATTGACAGATAGGTCTCTGCAGCACATACACCACACTCATCAAGAAACAAAAATTCAGTATATCAAGTACCGTGTTAGTTGATGAGATGAAGATGAACTCCCAATTTAGAGTTTAGTCGCCATAGCATATTAGCTAAGAGGAAAGGCAAACCTCCAAATGAAGGTCATGTTTTCCCCCACGCAACATCCCTACTTCCACAAAAAAAGCATTGTAACTTAGCTTAACAGCATATACTCACATAGTCTCAAGATTATGTAGTTGTCCAAACATATCCGACAAATCACCCCGAAGTTGATTATGCGCAACATTCCTATATTTACCAGCAGTCCTTTAGTTCAGTTCATGGACTTACACAGACAGGGAAAGGGAGTACAATAAAAGCCACAAGCAATCTCACAGGTATTGAAGAGATGTCATCTGTGAGATTGAATAAGGAAGGCCTCCAGTGAATTGGTTCTGAGCAAGGTTTCTGCACATTGCGTCCATAATTAGAAAGTGAATTAATTACAAATGAACGTATATGACCCATTACTTACAGCCTCTGTAGATTTTGCGGTAGGTTGTAAGGAATTATGTTTCCCCCTCCAAGATTATTATTGCTCAAATCACTGCATCACTCAACGAAATATCAAATCAAACCTGTAAGACCAAAAACGTCGCAGCAGTCATGAGACTTACAGTTCAACTAAAGACTTCAACTTGTCCATCTCGTAACCCAAATTTCCATTAAGTCCCAATCCAGGCAGCTTTCTGTGGAACAGATTCACATAAGCATTTCTTGAGTAAAGCGATAATGCATGTAAATAAATCACTCAGAAGCCTCAAACCCACAATTCTGTGACCGATGAGCCGGAACATGTGATGCCCTTCCATGAGTGAACACAAGGGTCACCGCCACTTTGATTCCAACCAGTTAGCTGACCCGCTAAATACACGCTACTGTAGAAGACATTGAGAGCCGATACTGCACATGCAACCGAAAACATAGGAATTCAGCACAACTCGGCTAACCAACACAACTTGAATTTCACATTCTAAATGTTTCTCCTCTAGAAAGAACGAGACGAATTCATAAAGTAATTCTCTGATTTGCCCAGACCGGAAGATCTAACCCTATTCAAGAAAAGTACAATCTCCCAAAAAAAGACCTAAGAATCCAACCAATGCTGCAGATAGCAACTCAGCACAACCGAAAACTAAGAAAAACGCAGACATCATCTACAGTCTCAAAGGCGTAACATAGAAGTCAATCTTATTTTCAAGAACGCGGCATCGGCAGGAGAGATCACCTATCCTCCGCTGCCTCCAAAACCAAAAAAGAAGGAATGCAACCCAGAAGTGAAGGCCAACAACAATCTGAAGCTCACCATCGTCCGAATCCGTGTCGCCGTCGACAGATCTAGCATTCCAACTGCAAATGCAGCTCAAAAGCATCAGAGCACGCAGCATCTCTCTCTCTCTCTCTCTTCCACAGCTCGCTCCGTCTCGTCTCGCCGTCACGGCGAGATCTTCGCCTCCCCCCGTTCTACATTCTAAATTATTAACCACCGGCCAGGCCCGGAGTCATGATGACAGCTGGCAATACGGCGTGACGGATTTAAATATTTATGTTTTATATGGGGCAATTACATTCAAGTCCCAACGAATATATATACTTTAATAATGACATGCAGATCTCAGCATCAATTTAAATTTGGATTGCAATTTTATAAATATGTAATAGAAAATTTTGAATTTTAGAGTATAACTAAGTCAATATATTCCGCTGTATATGTTTTATATGGGGAAATTACATTCAAGTCCCAACTAATATATATACTTTAATAATAGCACATAGATCTCAGCATCAATATGGATTGCAATTTTGTAAATATATCATAGAAAAATTTGAAGTCTCTAAGTATAATTAAGTCAATATATTGGGTCATACATGACATTATCCATTTTATTAACTCAATAATCAACATTTCAATATGTTTATACCTGTTCATCTGGCAGGCAAATTAGCTTGAGATTAATGAAAATTGATCTCATTAATTAATTATAATTAGAACCAGTTTCATAATATATTAATGTTTAGGAATAATTACACCCAAGTTCCTAAATTTAATACTTAATAACAAACAGGTTTATATTTTTAATATTACAACATCAGATGCCTGAGTCTTAATAAATATGAAATGGGCCTTTTTTATTTTTTATTATTAAAAATTTTAAAATTATCATTTTATCCTGTCAATTTCTCTCTCCTCCCCGATCCTCATGCATGCCCGCCACGCAGCGCACGCGCAGAGATCGAGAGGAGAGAGAGAGGCAGGCTCTCTCTCCTCCCGATCGTGCGCGCTGCCAGTGGGTCGCGCAAGCCGCACGGCCGCACAAGCCGTCAACGGCGAGCAGCCCCACAAGGTGCGCGTGATGCCGGTGAGTCGCACACGCAGCGGAAACGCGCGCGTTGCCGGCGGCACGCGGCCATGCGCTTTCGCAACGATTGCCTCTCTCACTCCTCCCGATCTCTGCGCACGCGAGGCCGTGCGATCCGTCGGCGGCTGTGCGGCCGACGTGCTTGAGGATAGAGAGAGGAGGGGAGGGGTAAAATGGTAATTTTAAAAAAAATTAATAATAAAAAAATAAAAAAAGTAAATCTGTGTGTTATTAAGCATTAAACTCAATGACCTAAGTGTAATTATCCCTTTTAAACTTAAATTTAAATTGAAGTAAAAATGAGGATTACCCAAACAGAAATTTTAACAAGTTGTTTTGAATTTGTTTGGTTAAGTTAATTTTGATTAAGCTAAAAATTTAAATGATGATATTTTTATATAAATTATATTTCAAAATACAAAGTATATAAAATATATTTAATATTCATCTTAAGATATGTGCAAAATTAAACTTAAAATTAAATAAATTTAACATAATATGTGAAATGTACAAATTTAAAACAATTTTAAATTTTAAATTTGTATGAAAATGTTACTCATTGGGATTAAAAATTAAACTCAAAACCTTAATGATATATCATATTATTTAAATATCATAATATTTAAATTATTATTTTTTATTAATTATTTTATAATTTTTTTTAAAAAATAATCTAAAAATATCATCAAATTAAATAATTATTTTTTCTAAATAATATTTAACTAAATGGCCACTTAATCACATTTGTACATCAATTAAATCAATTTGAAAATAACTGTATTTGAGAAAAAAAAATATAATTATCTTAAAACAGCATATTACAAATTGAAATGTTTGAAAATATGCATTGTTTGGATTATAAATTTAGTGAGCTGGTGTGTTCAAAATGCCGTATATTATTATTATTGTTATTATTATTATTAGGATAAGTTATACCGAAATTCCTGAATTTAAGGCTTAATAACATACAGGTTTACGTTTTTAAAATTATAATATCGAAGTCTCTTAGTTTTTAAAAAATATCAAATAAGTCCTTTTTATTTTTTATTATTAAAAAACATTTAAAATTATCATTATGTCCCTCTCTCTTTTCCCCTCCCTCTCTCCTGCCAATCCCTGCGGGCGCGAGGTCCCCCGATCATCGGCGGGGTCGCACGCCCCGCACAAGGCCATAGGGACGGCCGCCGCAAGCAGCCCTCGCGCGCTTCGAGTCAGGCCGCAAGGACTGCTGCAGCCTCTGCCGGTAGGGCTGCGACCTCTGCCGGTAGGGCTGCGACGGTCCCAGGACCCAGGGCTGTCGGTCGTGGCGGACCCTTGCGGCCTCACGCAGGGCGTGCGACACGCCGACGGCTGCAGGACCTCGCGCGCTCAGAAATCGATAGGAGAGAGAGAGAGGAGATATAATGATAATTTTAAAAAAATTTAATAATATAAAAAAATATTTAATAATTTATTATCATGAATCTAATATTATAAATTTAAAAAGATAAAATTTATACGTTATTAAGCCATAAACTCAGAGAACGTAATATTCTTATTATTCATCTTACATAATTACTGGCTCGACCTAGTCTAGACGCGACCGATTACGTCCACCGGAGGTGACCATACTCATCGAATTTTGAAAGCGAAATTCGGCCGTTACGGCTGGAGTCCCGTTGATGTGACGTTCTCTCAAAGCCACGTGGAGAACATTTGGCTGTTCTGGGGACCAATTACCAGCATCCACGTCAGCTTACAGCTGGCAGGACGTGACAGCGAGTAGATTTTTTTTGACGATTGTGCCTGTGGACGGTGCTGAAAGAAGGCCGCGAGATGTGGTCACCGAATTAAAAAATCATTTGATTAAATTTTCTTTTTTTAAATATATATATATCATATAAAATAAAATTAATTAATTGTATTAAAATTTACATTAAATATAAATAAAATAATTATTTAATATTAAAATTTATGCAGAATAAATATTAAAAAAAAATTTAAATAAATTAAAAAAATTATCGTGATAGTTTTAATTATGATTTTTTTGTATGCACTAAATAGGAATAATTATTACCTCTCCCATTATAATTTACATCACGGAGCTACATTGGTTTCGACGGCAGCATATTCACCCGAGGCGGTAGCATATTCTCGCGAGGCGATAGCGCATTCACACGAGCATCACTCTCATATTTGCATCTTCTTCTTATACGAGCATCGCGAGCCAGCATCGAACCTTTCTGCAGCTTCAGAGTTATGTTGTCGTCGGCCTCAGAAAAATTCGATGCCCGCTCACGATGCCCGCATAAGAAGAAGATGCAAATAACAGAGTGATACTTGCGTGAATACGCTGTCGCCTCGCGAGAATACGCTGCCGCCTCGCGTGAATATGCTATCGCCTCTCGTGAATACGCTACCACCGGAGCCAATGCAACTCCGTAATGCTCTAACATGAAGGTCGATGGTTAAATAATGCGATCAACAACAACAACAACAACCAAGCCTTAATCCCACTAGGTGGGGTCGGCTACATGAATCCTTTGTTTCCATTGCGCTCTATCAGTTACCCGGCAACGGCGCGTTAAATAATGCGATCAATGACTGAAATTTTATTGAGATTTAACTATGATTAAATCTTCTAATAGAATTTATTGTAAAATATTAAAAATAAAAAAATAACTATTTTAGATGTGATAACTGTAAATGAGATTTACGATGAAATTTCTAAATTAACTTAATTTTTGTGTCTACCATTGATAAGAAAAAAAAGAGAAAGTGATAAGAAAAAAAAAGAAAAGTAATTTAAAATTTTATAAAATTTTAGTAATAAAAAAATTATAAATAGATTCATTGATAATTATATCAAAAATTTAAAACTCAAATATTAAATTTTTAAAATTATAAATTTACATAATATGATGCATACAATTTAAAGACCTAAATATAACTTACCAAAATATCCTCAGCAGTTCTTATCAAAAAAAATTCCTATGCAATTAATTCCCAATTCATATATGAGTGAACTTTCTATAATATATCTTATAAAATAGGGAAAACAAGCAGATAAATATACATATTTTCAAAATTCATATAGGTCCCACAATGAATAGTTGCAACTAATATTTGATTCAATAATATATTATCTAAGGCTCTGTTTGGTAATTAAAAAAATTATTTAGTTAAATTTTTTAGCTATATTTAAAAAATATATATAATGTAAAATAAAGTAAATTGATTATATTAAAAATTATATAAGATGTGAAAGTAAAGTTGAATAATTTATTGAAAATAATGTTGAATGTGAAATAAAGTGATTGTTTAACGTTGAAATTTGTAAGAAATGAAATATAAAATAATTTTTTAAATTATTTTAAAATAAATATAAAATTTTGACCATGACTAGTTTTAGCCTGATTTTTAGCCCGCCAAACCTAAGTACTAATATTATCTAAAAATTATTTTTATTTAATTCAATAATATTATATTAAAAAATAATAATAAAAATCAATCGCATCACTTTAACATAATTAAAGTGACATTTAAATATCATTCTATAATGATAATTTTATATTTTTTTATAATATTTTGAGCACATTATCAAAATAAATGCTCAATTTTTAAATATATCAATCAAAAATTATAATAATATTAAACCAAATGCTTCATTCTTTTAAAAAAAGATGGTATGTTTGACATTATGATGCCCTAACGATCCTAATTTAATGTTTTTCTAATCAATACATTTTTCTTACTTTAAATCAAATGATGACAAAGAAGAAAATGAGACCATAAAGAGATGATGGCATGGTTAATATTTAGAATATCGTTAATGACAAAAAGGTAAAACCATAAATTCAAGCAAATTTACAAAATATCATAATTTAGTGCTGACTAGAAATTCATGTCTAACGTATGGTGATAACTAGGGAAAAAGAGACGTAAGCCGTACAGCGTGCATGACTTACATATAGGCCTGTCAATGGATCGGATTCAGGTCGGGTTGACTCCGACCCGGATCCAAATCCATATATGTCGGATCGGGTCATGGTCGATCCATATCCTTTCGGGTCGGCATTTTAACCATCAGGATGAGCACGAGCTACACTTTTAAACATCAGTTCGCAATTCATAGCAGCGTACGCAATAGAAATAATATTAGGGCGAGCGACTTACCTGAATCAATTGGAGTTGCCCTTGATCTCTTTATTTATTCCTCGAGCGAAGAACAAGTTGTTAGATTGACAACCCAAATCTAAACCAAAGCTCAACTGGTTTGATCCAAAACCAAACCAAACCAACTCGGCTCCCTCTTTTCATCTACATATAGGAAGTGCGTGCATAACGCTCTCATTCATTTATCCAAAGAGAAAAGAGTAAGGATTCGAAAAACCAAGAAATCAACTAAACTAGAAATCATTGTCACAAAGCTTGTTTACTTCTACTGTGCAGTTAGTTTGTTATTTGTTGTTGGTTGCTTGAATCTCCAGCTACTTGAAGATCCACACTGAGCTCAGATTCAAACTTTTCTCAATAAACATCTCTCAATCTATCAATAAATAAATAATATCTAAGTATATTAAGCAGAATCCAGATCAACTATGAGATCAACTTACAACGCTTACTTCGGCAACTCCCTTCATTCGGCTGGAACAAAACAAGACTCCGGCAAGCTGACGGCTTCGGGGTGGTGGCCTCGGAATTCTTCCACCCAGTTCAGCAGTGCTGAAGCCAGCCAATACTTCCTCCATGCAAGACGTAGGCATGCATGGGGCTCATGCCACTACTCACACGATGCCAGAACCTCGAAAAGGCACAACTGGAATCTGCTGCGGCTTGAGATTTTGACGTGGGCTGCATGGTAGGGGAGAACTGGGAGGGAAAAAGGGGCCACTGACTGCATTGCAGGATGAGGAATCATCAACAACAGAAAATATTTAAAATAGATCAGTAAATAATAATAATTATTATTATTATAAATACAAACATACATATATATTTTGGATGTTTGAAACAGAGTGTTACAAGAGTTCTACGTGATACGTCATACATGGGATATCTATAATAGAATGAAATTGTCATTTAGACGAATACGGCATTATGATATGGATACTTAAATGGCCATGTGTGCACACTAGAGTGAACCGTATAAGATAAGGGAGAGAGAGGTTAGTTAGGTAGTTTTTTCATGTTCATTATCTGTAGAGTGCTTAGGCAATTCATTGAAGGGGGATTTACGTAGAGAACATTGAATTCATCACAAATTACGCATTTCACCATCATTTAGTAAATATTACGCATATCACACTCTCCTTATATTACTTATGGGTTTTACATTTCTATTGTAACAATAAAGAGAGTGTGATATGCGTAATATTTACTAAATGATGGTGAAATACGTAATTTGTGATGAATTCAATGTTCTCTACGTAAATCCCCCTTCATTGAAATGCCTTTGATGAGAGGTTGTTGCTGCTCTTCGGGTTCAGGTTGTTTGACTCGCGGTTCTTCAAATGCCAGAGTTATTCGACCAAGAACACGACTAAAATTGGAAATAACAATTACCACTTTCAATAGAATCTTGTACAACTTTAGGTCATAATCTTGGAAAAATCTTCCTGGTGAGATTTTTTAGTAGCTTGGCAATAGATGCTAAGGCCCTATTTGTTTGACAGTTAAAAATTAACCTAGTTTAATTTTAAACAGGCATATCACATCACACATAAAATTTAATATTAAAAATTAACTTTATTTCACATCCTACACACATTACTAAAATAATAACTAACTTATATCACATCCCTCACATATCTCAACATAATAACTAACTTTATTTCACATCATTCACAACTTTCAATAAAAAAATATCTCTATCCAAGTTTAATTTTAACCTTATTAAATTAAACCTTACAAACAAACAGGTAGAGTTTAACATGAGAACTCCCTCATGGTTACCACAAGCCCAACAACTAGTTGAACATGGATTAGCATCTAGGAGATTGTTGAAAGAAGAACAGCTTCCTTCTCCCAAGTCTTTCTTAAATAGAGAGGTCTTTAGGCGAACTCCTTACACCAAGATCTCGATGATGACTCTTCTCCACCGCAAAAACACCTTGTTCTACGTAATCTGAACTGTTAAATCTTGAGATTTGGAAGGCTGGATCAAGTTGAGGGGGCGGATGCAACAGGATTACGCTATGTCACACACTGTGGGAGCTTGGATTGAGCTTGATTCGACGGGATCAGATGCAGCTATCAAATCTCCATCAAACAAATCAGAAGATGGTCTATGTTAGGAGCCTTGACGGCTAGGGCAAACAAGCGCACATGCAGAAAGACCTTTTCTTATTTTTTAAGTGCTAAAAGTCTATTTATTTGTAAAGTTTAATTTTAACAAAGTTAAAATTAAACTTAGATAGAGATACTCTTTATTGAAAATTGTAAATGATATGAAATAAAGTTAGTTATTATGTTGGGATGTGTGAAGAATGTAATATAAGTTAGTTATTATTTTGGTATGTATGTAGTATGTGAAAAATATAATTGATTTTTATTTTAAATTATGTGTATGATGTGAAATATAATTAATTTTTAAATTAAATTTTATGAGTGATGTAATATATTATGTTAAAATTAACCAGGTTAATTTTAAACTGGTTAAATAAATAGGGCCTAAGTCCTTTCTTTCAACTCCCTTTTACCCTTTTTTTGAATCACTTGAACTTGTTAAAGTCATATCCCCCGCACTTTCTCCTCAACCATTCAAATATCCATCTACTAAAATAATAAGCATACAAATGCATATAATCTCACTATAGAGTCACTCAAAATGAAATAAAATGCAAACTACTATAAATAACAACCAAACATTTGTCTCACCAAGTGGGATCGACTACATGAATCTTTTATTTTCATTGCACTCTATCAAATAGCAAATCCCCATTTAACTCCAAGTATGTAAGATCATTTCTTATCACATCATGTCATGCCTTTTGGTCTTCTTCTTCCTCTTTTTACATAGGCAAGATCCAATAATTCAACTTTCCTTACTAGAGCTTCTATCAGCCTATGATTTATGTCCAAACTATGTAAGCCGACCATCTCAAAATTTATCCTCAATTGAGACTACTCCAACTTTTTTATAAATATACTCATTTCTCATCTTATCTTTTTGCATATACCCACTTATCCTCTTTAACATCCTCATTTTCAGGACAATTATCTTATTTATATATTTCTACTTTGTAGGCTAAAATTTAGCATCATATAACATCATTATCCTTACAACAACCTTATAAAATTTACTTTTAATTCTAAGTAAAATTTTCTATTACATAATACACCAAATACATTCCCCAATTTTAACCATTCTGTTCACATCCTGCTAATAGTAACATCATTTATTTCATCATTATTATGTCTGATTGATCCAAGGTATCTAGATCGCTCGCTCTTCATGATAAGTTGATCATCAATTATCATCTCTCCAATACAAGTGCTTCTATATTGACTAAATTTATACTCAATATATTCGATTTTTTATTTACAAAGACAAAACCTTTAGATTCTAAAATATTTCTTCATAACTAGAGTTTCATCTTAGCCCTAACTCTAGTATAGCCTCAACTCTAGTCTTATCAATAAAGAGAATATCAATTGCAAAAAACATACACTTTAGAAGATGGGAGAGCAAATTTATATGTTCATAAGTACAAGATTTTGATTTTGTTATAATAAGAAATAAAGAATGTGGAAAGAATCTAGGATCAACTGCGAGGACGGTTGAATGGAGGGTCCCATTCTGGTTTTGGGAGTTACATTCTGCAGAAGAAGTAAATGGCGTAGATCCCAAAGAAGATGGGAGAGCAAGAGAGCTCGTTGCTTGTTGATAATCGCTAGTATGAATTAGAGTCAAAGAGCAAGAGAGCAAGGAGGGACCACTTCCATTGTTTTTAGGAGATGAAAATCCTAAAAAGCTAATTGCTTTTCTGACATTTCAACTATCTAGCTATAAGTAGGTGACATTAACTAAGGCTCATACATAGACCATTAGAACCCATCCCATGCCCACCCCATTACCTACCATTGCCACACACAGCTAGTGCGAGGTTCAAGGAGAATTTGAGACCATGTTAGTGAGGATCGTGGCTGATGTATAAGATGGGCAGTAGTAGATAGCTATGATTGGGAGCACACAAGACTAGAGAAGCCCTATGTTCATCACAATATGTTTGTCTTGTGAATGTTGATCTATTGAAGTAAGTTCACGCAAAGATAGTTTGACAGGGAAGGGATTCGCCAAATGATCTGCTAGATTTATATACCTATCTTGCATTGTTCTGAGGAATTGGTCTATCGCACGAGGGATCGAATGTCTGTCCAAAGGTTTGGATGTTTGGCCATAAGATACATTGGGTGATGCTCCGTGAAGTGTCAACTCGGGAGTCAAACTCCAGACACTGATCAACTGGCTAGTGCTCATCTAACTGCTTAATCATTAGCTGAATGTGGGTCCACTCCTTTGACATTGCCAGTGGGATGTGGATAGCCAAAATGAATGCCTGCAGATTCCGGCGCTAGCAATAGAAAAATTACAATCTATGATCTCTATGAAGCCCAGACCTTGCCAGTAAACCTGGATTCATGCCAGCCATGAATTTTGTTATTTCTAACCGCTGGCAAAGCCCAGTTATCTAGAGTACACTCACATAAACTGGATAATAGAAGGCATCCAAGTGGATGATAGACAAAGAAATAGAACCACCAGACTTATTTGCGAAACTGAATCAAATAGGTAAAATATATAAAACGAATCCATGAAGTAGAGTTGAATAAGAGACCCGCATCTTGGGCGTTAGCGTTTCAACAAATTTGACGCCATGTACCAAGCACATATGCACAAGTTGAGTTTAGATTAACAGCATTTCACTCACTGATTTATGAAATCCATTAGATGATTAACACGCAAAAGTATGAAGTAGACTTGAATAATAACTAAATCAATGACTTGCTGAGTACATTCAGCTAACTTTCCCAAGTTTTGATTTCTAAAATCGCCAAAATCAGCAGCTTGTTCTCATCCAAATACTTAAAAAGGAGGAAATCAAAATAACATCAATATATTACGTTGCCTGTAAATAGACTGAAGTTGCAAGAAAGTTAAAAATATGCCACAAAAATGCTCACACGATCAGTACATATTGCCATGGAAAGTAACACATTGGCATGCCAGAAAAATGTGAATAAAAGATAAAAGTGACCATGAATTTAAGCATTTCCATGCATATGCCTATCAGCACAAACTATAGTTAAAAATCACAATCAGAGGGCTAAATTTCTCATTAAAACAAACTTTCCAAATCTTTGACATTTGAAACTAAGTATGAATATCAAATCTGAATAAATGGAACTTACAGAATACCAAGCAACAAGCTAAACTACAACATAGGACAATATCCTCATATAATGAGGGGTGAGAGTTTGGCCCAAAGATCGATAATGGCTCAATTTCGAATCGAAATTTAGTTCGAGTTGAGTTTGTTGAGCAAAGCCACAAATCATACTTACAACTCGTACTTTTATCAAGTCTAGTTTGAGCATTGGTCTGATTGAATTTGGCTCGATTTTTATTTTTAAATGCAAATAATATAAATTATTAATATAATATATTTGTTCACTATTTTAAAAAATATATATATAAGAAAGTGGTTAGAGTATGTGTTGGGCAAGCTTATGGGCATATTTACTCATGTTTAAATCCTTGTGAAAGCTATTTAATTGTTTTTTTCAAAATAATTCTCAATTAATTCAACAAGGATTTAAACTAGCTTTTGATAAATTCAAATTAGCTCGAAATTGAATGCCAGTCAAGTTGAGCCAGCTCAAGCTCAAAAAATTCAAGCCACAATCTAAGCTCGAATCTATCTGTAAATGAACGAGCCAAGATTGAGTTATGTCTATCTCAGCTCAAACTCGGATCATCTCACCCCTACATATAAGACTACAATTACTTACCATTCTTGTTATGCAATTGACAGATAATAGTTTGAACATCATTTGTTCTTGATTTAATAACTTGTAAAGAATAGCTAACCTTTCTTCTTGATGATGTTCTTTTTAAGTCACAAAAAGAATAATTATATACTACATTTTTCTCAATATACAATTTCCTAAAGGCAAATCATCATAAAGATTATAGATATTTGGATTGCTTGGTATGGATTGCTCGTAGGACTCTAAGGTAATACAGTTCATAGATATTGGTCCACAGAACTCGAATAGTTTCACATACATACCAAGTTTCAAAATAATCGTCATTTGGTCTTTACGTCCCATAGGCATGGCTAGTCCAATTTGATGGATTACATTCAATTGGTGATATAAAAGGTAATGTACCCCTACAAAATTACTTAAATGTCTCATCACAAAAGGCAGTAGGTGAATACATTAAATGGAGTAAAATTGAAACTCTAGGTAAAGTTAATATGGGAAATGATGGATGGACCAAAAAATAATAAAACTTAAAACTCAATTTGGCATTAATATTGACTATGGCCCAACTGAAGTGATGCGCTTCTTTTCTTTGAACCGGCATGCTTCCCCCACCTAGTTTAACCGGTGTGACCTAAATCCAACAATTTAAATTTTTGCAGATTAGCATACAAGAATCCTAGTACCTCAAGAACCTATAAGCAATTACTTTGTTTAATTCATACATAACACTCTTAATGGATTTATTTCTAATAAAAAAATACTCTTAATGGATTTAATAGACATTTTATAACCATCTGCATCATAACGTTTTTTCATAAGGAACTTCAAATTGTTTAATCAAAGTTCAAATGTGGATCCTTAAGCCAACAATTTATTCAGATTTGGAAAACTCTAAAGCGCACATGTAAAAATCCCAAAACGCCCATGTTATCAATCATCTATGCTATTTCCCACAAATATCAAAACGAAAAGCATAGGATCTACCTATGTAAAATTAGCTATTTTTAAGGGAGGTTTAGTTTAGGGGGCATTTGATTCGATGTTATCTCAATGCTATGTCATATTATCTAGATATCATGGCATCTAAATGTCATCTTTTAAGTGACATTTCTATAATTTTTTAAAATATAATCTAAAAATGTCGTCAAATCAAACAATTATCTAATCTAGATAACACAACATAGTATCAAAATAACATTGAATCAAATGCCCTCTCAATATTATCTAGATATCAATGTTATCTAAATGTCAATGCTATCAAGACAAACAATCAATTTATCCAAATAACATGACATAACATCACAATAATATTGAACTAAATGCCCTCAAGTAATATAAGAGTGACACTAATAGCCTTAAGAATTAGCCGATACAACGTCTTCTCCAAAGTACTGTTCGAAAGATTTTTTTTTCTCCTATGAATGTGTAAGGTATTCTATTCTATTAAAGCAAGAGCTTCTTTCTATTTGACTCACCATAACGAAACTCCGTGCTCTAATTCTGTTGTACAATTAGTGAAGTTTTTCTCCTTTGCCTTTGGCAGTGGTTTTCCTACAATAGTTTCCACTTAAACGCTAGTGCTAGCTATTTCAATATGCTACTCCTTTACTGTTTACTTCTGTGATTGTGACTTCTTGTGGTTGTTTGTTTGTTTTGGTTGAGTGAGTCTCTTGCTATTCGGAGAACTTCTTTGAGCCTTCTCTTCTGCTAAGGCTACTCATCCTTCTCACGCTTCAAATGAACTACCACCTACTGTGCAACACCCGTCATCCACTTAAAGCTGAGAGTCATCCTACGATGGTAATAAGGCCACCGAAAACCAAAACCTAGGTAACCCGCATCAGTCTCCCTCACCACTTCCAAATCAAAAAAGAAGCAACGAATGCGTTCAGCATCGAGAAAGAAGAAAAGTAACAAGCAATAAACCTTCTGGATCTGCTCAGTTGTGGTGGGAGGGATTGGAGCCATCGGGGGACACGGGATGTGCCCGCCGCTGCGTACGCACGTTCTCGATTCTCCCCTATGGGGGACGATCGGGAACGATTAGCACTGAGAAGATATGGCAATGGCGATGGCGATTGGGCCGGCAGCGCAGAGTATGGCGGCAGGTGGAGGACGAGAATCAAAACCTAAACAGAGCTGAAGGGTATATCTTCACTTTCCCAAACCTAATGAAGGGCATTATTAGATATATATATATATCTCGATTAAAATATTATTTACAAAATATCTAATTTAATATTATAATATTTAAATATATTTTACATCTAAGGCCCAGTTTGTCTAAAAGTTTAAAATTAACCTAATTTAATTTTAACCAGGCATATCACATCACACATAAAATTTAATATTAAAAATTAAATTTATTTCACATCCTACACATATTACTAAAATAATAACTAACTTATATCACATCCCTCACATATTCCAACATAATAACTAACTTTATATCACATCCCTCACATATCCCAACATAATAACTAACTTTATTTCACATCATTCACAACTTTTAATAAAAAAATATCTCTATCCAAATTTAATTTTAAACTTCTTAAATTTAACCTTACAAACAAACACACCCTAACTAATATGTTTTTACAAATAATTTCATTATTTTTTATAAATTTATCAACATAAAAAATATAATAAAATATTAAAATAATATTAAATTTTTTTCTAAACAGTATTATATTTAATTTGATGTTATCTTTTAATATAATATCATATTATTCACTTTTAAATTTTTTCACTTAAATTTTCTATTAAAATTATATTATCCTATTAGATCTCCATTTTGATTTACTTTTAAGTCAATAGTTTAAATTCTAAAAATTGAAGTAAATTTTTTTTTAAAAAAAATAAATTATAAGCGGAATTTTCAATATATATATATATATATATATATATATATTAAAATATTATTATGAGTAAATTGTAGGAATATATCGATAGTTTTTCTATTTGAATATTCAGAGATTTATATGTATATATATTTAAAAAAAATTGATATATGATATTTGTTTTATAAAATTTGAATTATGTGATGATATGTTTTTAAAGAAATGTATAATATTTAATATTTTTATTTTTATGAATCTAAGTAAATTTTTCTTGAATATCTTATCCTAGTTTTTTTTGTAAGATTAAATTTAATAAAATTAAAAATAAATTTAAATAAATTTTTTTTTTAATTAAAAGTTATAAATGATGTAAAATAAAATTAATTATTATATTAAAATTTGTAAAAAATGTGATATAAAATTAGTTATTATGTCGGGATATGTGAGGGATGTGATGTAAGTTAGTTATTATTTTAGTAATGTAGGTAGAAAATGAAATAAAGTTAATTTTTAATATTAAATTTTATATGTGATATGTGATTAAAATTAAATCCGATTAATTTTCAACTGTCAAATAAACGGGCTTAAGTCCTGTTTGTTTGGCCGTCGAAAATTAACCTGATTTACTTTTAATCAGTCATATCACGTCACACATAAAATTTAATATTAAAAATTAATTTTATTTTATATCTTACACGCATTACTAAAATAATAACTAACTTATATCACGTCCCTCACATATCCCAACATAAGAACTAACTTTATATCACATCTCACGTATCTCAATATAATAATTAAAATTATTTCATATCATTAATAATTTTTAATAAAAAAATAAATTTTATTTTATTTTTATTAAATTTGACGTTACAAACAAATATTAGTGTTAATATTTTATCATAATTAATGCAAAATTGTAGGACACGATTGCCACACGGTGAATACTTTATTTCAGTTGACCGTCAACTCGCTGGCTTGAGCGGTCAAAATGACCGTAAGACCTTCAGCCGTCCGTTTTCCGTTAAGCGGAATATCCGTCAGCTAAAAACTCTCCCGGCCGGCCGCCCTCCTCCCCGCAAAACAGAGACCTTTCGCCGAGGTCGGAAATAAAAGCCACCCCAGCAGCCCCCTCCACCGCCGCCTCTCGCCTTCTTCTTCCCCGGCCAAGCTCGACAACAAGAAGAAGCGGCAGAGGAGGTAGGAATATAATTATTCCATGGCCTCCTTTCAGGAGTTTGCCACCAAGTCCGAGCGCCGGCGTGACGACCTCGACAACGGGCGCCGCAGAATTCGAGTCGGCGCCACCGTCGCATCCGTCGTCCTCCTCCTCGCGGTAGTCGGCGCCGTCTGCACCCTCTACAGCCCCGCGACCGAACCGAAATCTACCTCCGCCGCCTCCAGCTCCGGCGCTGGCTTGCTCCACTCGACGGCTAGGTCGGTGCAAATGCTCTGCGAGTCGACGGATTACCGGGAGACCTGCGTCTCTAGCCTGAACAAAGTCGTCGCGAAGAACACCACCGACCCGAAGGAGCTCGTGAAGGCCGCCGTCGCCGTCGTCCTAGAAGAGTTCGCCGCTGCCTTCAGCCGCACCCGGCAGCTCGCCGGCGGGGATCCCAAGGTCCGAGGGGCCTTGGAGGACTGCCGGCAGCTGTTCGAGGACTCCAAGGACGAGCTGAAGCGCTCCCTCGACGCCATCGTCGCCGGCGGGATCGAGCGGATCCGTGAGAACTCGCGGGATATCAGGGCGTGGCTGAGCTCGGTGATGTCGTATCAGCAGACGTGCATCGACGGGTTCCCGGAAGGGGAGCTGAAGACGAAGCTGCAGAAGCTGCTCAACAAGGCGAGGGAGCTGACGAGCAACTCTCTGGCGATCGTCGGAGAGCTGGCGAACTTCCTAGAGATGCTTGACGTCCCCGGAAACACCATTAGCGGTAATATATATAAAACAAAATAGGGTACATTACTGATAGGTCTCTATAGTTTACCTCTAATTATACTTTAGTCAATTATCTTTAAAATCTTTTATTTAAGTCCCTAATTAAAATTATAAAAACCTATTAGATTTTTATTTTACTTTACTTTAATTTAGCTCCCAATTTAATCTAAATTCTAGAAATCTAAGTGAATAATTTTATAAAATATTAAAGACTTGAATAAAAATTTTAAAATAATATGATTAAAATATAATTATAAGTAAATTATAGAATTCTATCATTAATATTTTCTCTAAATTTAATCATAAAATAGTTCGATAAATAATAGTAGAAATATCTTTTCAACTAATTAATGTCACAAAAAGCCTGTAGTTTTAAAGAAAATAATTATTTGATTTAACGATATCATTAGTGGATTGAGCGAATTTTGAATGCATGAAAGAGGTTTAAAACTACAATCAAATTAGCTGACTAGACTAATTAATCAACTAAGTAGATTTAAGTTCGATTTACTCGGATCTAAATCTATGATATCCGTAAACAGTAGATCAAGTTGCGGTCCGCACAAGTCTGCTTGTGTTGAAAACAGAATCACGTCGAACTGTGAGTCTTTAGTTTTGATTCTTTTATAGTAAAAACTTTCGTACTGAATAGTATGAAGTATTTTCCATATTGAATCAAAGAGTAGGAGACAAAGTGAAAAGAAAATAATTAAGACAAAAAAATTAACATCCTATTTTTATAAATATGAATTGCTTAATTAATATATATATATATATCGTGGAATCTAGAATGAACAATGAAAATTTGTTGCATTATGCACTGCAACACTACCAAACTCGCAACATGTAGTTTGCATAAATCTCCTTTGGCCAATTATAGCGAGGCTTTTCGTCCAAGCCGGTGCACGAAAAAGTTTATTAGCAATATCATATAGTTAAATGAATTAAAATTGAAATTACATAAATAGCTCTAAATAAATCACGAACCAGAGCCTACCCACTTAAAAATGTACATATATAATTAGGTAGAGGACAGGTTGACGAATAAAAAGAATCCAATCCTAAAGGATTGAATCAGATTAAAATTCAGGTTGAGTTGGGTCATGACCCAACCCATTAACGTGCCTATCGATTTGTAGTCCAACGCGTTGAAAACTAATTGGTTCAGTCGAGTTTATTGAACCTCGACAATAACTTTTTATCCGAAAAGTAGAGGGAACAGAGGCTCAGAGATGCTAGGGCTCTAAAATGATAAAAATTTGGAATTCTCCTATAAATAATTAAGCAAAATTTTTAGTAGGATTTTAAGATGATAAATAGTGAAAATCATTAATTACTGTCACAGTAAAAAAAAAATTTACTGGATTAGATTATATTATATATAATTCATTTTTTTTATTAAAAAAATGAACAATTGCATGCAGGTACCCGAAAGCTTCTGGCGGAGATAAAAAACGCGCACCAGCTGGACGAGGAGGGTTTCCCTTCATGGGTTCCGGAGGAGAGCAGGAGGGTTCTGAATCAGATCAACATCAAGCTCAAGCCCAACGTCACCGTGGCGAAGGACGGCACCGGCGACTACAAGACCATCTCGGAGGCGCTGGAGAAGATTCCGGCGAACTACGCCGGAAGGTACGTCGTCTACGTCAAGGAGGGGGTCTACGACGAGACTGTCAACGTCACCAAGAAGATGGCCAACGTCACCATGGTCGGCGACGGAGGTAACAAGACGATCATCACCGGCGATAAGAACTTCGTCGACGGCGTCAGGACCTTCTTGACGGCCACCTTCGGTAAGCATTTTCGATTCGTGGGAATTTATATTTATGGGCTTTCAATCTTTTGTTTTACACATTTACCGCCCTTAAATTCATATTTACAGAAATCATTCATAAAAATTTGATTCACAAGTTTGTAAATATAAATTTCATGGTCATTGATATGCAAAAATAACAGGATTTAATGAGCGCTTATTTAATTTCTCGTCAAATGTATTATGGTTTAAATTTGATTTTAAGGGCTAAAAATGTTAAACTTCAATTCGTTTAATTAATTAAGATTAATTCCAAAACTTATGGCCCATTTGCGCAAATGGCCGTATAAATTAATTAATTCAATAGAGTGTTCTAAAGAATACTAAATAAATAAACTAAAAAAAAAGATATTAGAAAATAATTAGTTAATTAAAATTAATAAATAAGAAAATTAATTACTTAAAATTAATGAATAAGAAAAATATAACAATCAAATTAAATAAAAAAACTAATTAATTAAGGAGAGTGATCTAAAGAATATTAAATAAATAAAGTATAAATTTTTTTTATATAATAATTAATTAATTAAATTTAATGAATAAGAAAAATATAACAATCAAATTAAATAAAAATAATAATTAACTAAAGAGAGTGATCTAAAGAATATTAAATAAATAAAGTAGAAAAAAAGATATTAGAAAAAAATTAATTAATTAAATTTAATGAATAAGAAAAATTATTAATTTAATTTAATGAATAAGAAAAATATAATATTAAATTAAATAAGAAAAAGTATTTAATTAAAGAGAGTGATCTAAAAAATATTAAATAAATAAAAAAAATATTAAAAAAATTAATTAATTAAATTTAATAAATAAAAAATATATTAAATAAATAATTAATTACTTAAAGGGAAGAGGGCAAAATTGAAATTTTAGAGGGGAGGAGGGTGGGGCCCGGGGTGCTTTCAGGGGGAATAGCAATTTGCATAATTTAAATATGCATAAAAATATTAATAAATATAATAAATAATTTTCATCATATTTTATACTAATTTTATTTTATATCAACATCTTAAATAATTATTAAAACATCAATTAACATTATATTATATTATATATAAATTTTAATTTATAATGTATAACATATAAATTATTAAATATAAATATGTAATATATAAAATAATAAATTTGGTATGTCAGGTACGTAATTATAAATAACTGATATAAAAGAATTTTAATGCAGTGGCCTCCGGCGACAACTTCATGGGCATCGGCCTGGGGATCCGCAACACCGCCGGCGCCGCCAAGCACCAGGCGGTGGCGATCCGAGTGCAGTCGGACCGCTCGGTGTTCTTCGAGTGCCGCTTCGAGGGCTACCAGGACACGCTCTACGCGCAGGCCAAGCGCCAGTTCTACCGGAGCTGTGTCGTCGCCGGCACCGTCGACTTCATCTTCGGCGACTCCTCCGCCGTCTTCCAGAACTGCCTCCTCGTCGTCCGCCGCCCCCTCGACAACCAGCAGAACATCGTCCTCGCCCACGGCCGCACCGACCGCCACGAGACCACCGGCTTCGTCCTCCACAAGTGCAAGATCTTCGCCGACGACAAGCTCGTCCCCGCCCAGGCGAAGATCCGGAGCTACCTCGGCCGGCCGTGGAAGGAGTTCGCCCGCCACGTCATCATGGAGTCGGAAATCGGCGGCGCCATCCATCCCGACGGCTACATGCCGTGGGAGGGGGACTTCGGTTTGAAGACGCTGTTCTACGGCGAGTTCAACAACATGGGCGACGGCGCCGGGTTCGCCGGAAGGGTGAAGTGGCCGGGAGTCCGGCAGCTTAAGAAGACGACGGCTCAGCGGTTCGCCGTGGCGAACTTCATTCAGGGGAACCAGTGGATCAATGAGAAGAGAGGGGTCATCATCCCCGTTCGCTATGGGTTGTACAACTGATCTTTGAATCGAGAGAGAGAGAGAGAGAGAGGGAGAGAGAGAGAAGATGGGCGGAGGATTATTGTAGGAGTGGCTGAAGAAGTTTTAATTAATATTTTATCATTGATTTCTTTTCCACAATAAATTAGAGCAATTTCGTAAATATATATATATATATATATCACATTATTTAACTAAATATTACAAATTTTATATTTAATTTTAAAAAATTATATAAATTTGAATAACTTCAATTATAAATTATATTTTGCACACCCTACTTATTCTCATCACATTATTTTTCTCAAATTTAATTATTATTTTAACTATAATAACAAACTTAAAGAATCTGATTATTGATTTAAATGAGATGGAAACTCGATCCATCTATCAAAATAATCTAGTAATTTAAAATTGGTTGAAAGTGTTTCAAAAGCCAATGAAATTCAAAATCGATGATCTTATGTAACGTTGATTCACTTTACAGTGAGAGCTAAGGCATCATACACCAACTGACTCAATGTATAAAAAAATATTCTATTCTAATTAATAATGCTTATGAATCAAAGCGTAATATGTGTAGGATCAAGTATAACGTCTAGAGGCGGGGTAGGGGTGGCAAAATGGGTCGGCGGGTCAGGTTCGGGTCGAACCCGAACCCAACCCATTTATTAAATGGGTCAAAATCCATGACCCGAACTCGACCCGATTAATAAATGGGTCGGGTTGGCGGGTCGACCCGACCCGTTTATAGAGTATTTTTTGATAAATGCCAAACCCGAACTCTACCCGACCCGATTATGCCCAACCCGAACCCGACCCGTTTAATGAATGGGTCATTCATGGCCCATACCCGAAATTTGCGGGTCGGGTTCGAGGGTCGGGTCATATATTGTCACTCCTAGCGGGGGGTGAATAGATGTAATTAAAATTTTAATTTACTAGATATAACAGTTAGTATAATAATAAAAAGAATGAATAATACAAGTGGAAGCAAATATAAATGCAGGTAAAAGGGAAAAATCACATCCACAATGAGCACACAATATAATGTTATTTGGCTCAAGCACGAGCTTAATTCACCCCCAACCCGATCGGAAAGATATCACTATAACACAATCATTGGTTTAGGCGGAGAAGCCCATACACAAATCCTCCTCTATTCACTTACTAGAGGTCCTCCTCACTTTTAAGTTAGAGCATACTCACTCACCTCCTCTAACTTTTATTTAGAGGCACTCTTCACACACAAAGTGAGGCAAAAACAGAAATACTATAATAAAATCGAAAATCACTCACTCTTCTTTCTTGATTGAATCTTGAGAGCTGGAAAAAGAGTGGATGAGCAGCTTGAGCACTTGAGTCCAAGTTACACCTGGATCGCCTTGAATGCTTGATTAACTCTTCACCAAATATTTCTCTAACTTTTAAAAATGGTAGAGAATGAAGGTGATTGTTGAGAGCAATTAAAGAGTTCAATGATTTCAAAAAAAGGAAGAGAAAAAAACCCCAACAACCCTCATCTCCTTACATAATAAGTTTTGTAACGACTTAAAAAAATAAGCTTGAAGACTTGGAGGTCGACCTCAAGTCGACCCCCAATTAGCCGTTGGGGAATCAAAGCAGGCCAAGGGTCACCTCCAAGAGGTTGACCTGAAAAAATCCCCAAAGAAAGCCAAAGTCTCTATTGAAGGTTGCCGCTGAAAGTCGACCTCGGGTTGACCTGAGGTCGACCTCACTACTGCAGGTGGTATTTCAACCAAACATCGTGGATGATGTTTCTTCAGAATGTGCCAAGTATCGTGTCCGATGGCACCGCAGAGAGCACTTGGTTGAACATATTGTTGCCGCTGTTTGCTCAGGGAGGATATGCAAACCATCATAGTCGTTGTTTGCTAGAGAGCTATACCAAACCGCGTGGCCGATGTTATCGCAGGGACATGGC
Organism: Apostasia shenzhenica; assembly: GCA_002786265.1. Taxonomy (NCBI): domain Eukaryota; kingdom Viridiplantae; phylum Streptophyta; class Magnoliopsida; order Asparagales; family Orchidaceae; genus Apostasia; species Apostasia shenzhenica. The sequence goes on from KZ451919.1 coordinate 909,196, forward strand.
TGAACACATCGCGGCCGATGTTTACTCAGGGAGGATATGACAACCATCGTGTCCGATGTTTCAGCAGAAACTTTCGGCTATATGAACCAAACCTTGAGAACGATGTTGCAGTATGAAAGCTGACAAACACTAAGCAATTTTGTTAGTTCAAATTAACGTAAATATATTGTCAAATATCAAAAACTCAATATCACCGTAAGGGTGGAACCAACAATATGTACTTAAAACTCTTTATAAATTTATAATTTTAAAAAATTTAATATAAAATTTATATTATTTACTAAATATTAAGTTTTAAATATAATTTTCCTTTAAATTTATGGTGCTCACTAATTATGGATGACAACTTGAGTTAAATTTGAGTTTGATTTGATTCAATTAAAATTAATTTGATTTTTTGAGTTAAATCAAATATAACTTTTAATTTTAATTAATTTTTGAGTCAAACTTTTGTTTTACATAAATTAATAATATGATTTCGAGCTGATCCCATCTTGGCTCAAAATTAATATTTAAAACCTTTAGATTTAATCTCGATCCGATTCAAAATATGAATGAAAAGAATTCAACTTGATCTATCCGAGCTAAGATTTACTTGTTTATTATTGATTTAAGCTCAATCTAAGCATAAGGCTCTAAGTCGATTTGACTTTATATTTATTTTTTTTTAATTTTTTAGTCAGAATCTTAGATATAGGTGCCTTTTTTTATTCATTAACTTCAATCATGGTTTTATCTTGATCTAATTATTAGAAATAAAAACAAAAATAATTAATTTTAACATAATTTAAACAAATATCATGAAAGAAATTTTAAATATAGTCATCTACTAAGTTATTGCCAAAAAAAAAAAAAAACATGTTAAAAGCAAGTCATATTTTAATCAATTAAATTTTAAAGCTAGATTTATCTAGTCCTATGTCACTTAAAATTAAATTAATAAAAATCTTAAGTCATACAAACAACTTGTTAATCATTTTGATTGAACTAATCTCAATTCAATCTAAAATTCGATTCAATATTTGAACGATTTTCAGTGTTTAACAGCCTTATATATAATGTGTACTAACCTTTTAACACTTTTTAGTTAAGTATTAGTTTGTTATCTTAGTAAAATTTTTAATAACAAATTAATCAAATTTGAATGTATATTGTAATAGCCTATGGCCAAAGAAGGTTAAGAATAATCGTCAAGTGATGTTCTAAAAAAAATAATATTATTTGAGCATTATGTGTCGATAAATTTTATCTAACTCTATTTATTATCAACCAAAGATAAATGCTATAACATCTATAAGATTAGGCTATCTATAATACTAAAAATTTAAATATTAAATTTTAGTGGCATACACATATCTTGCTCTTGTCAATAATTTTAGTCATATTTAAAAAATAAAACTATAACTTAAAATCTTATTTTATTAAAAAAATTAAAAAATATTTTATATCTTATCTTACATAAATTTCAACATTATTCAATCATTTTATCTCATATTTAATATAATTTTTTATATAACTAATTTATTTTTATTTTATATCATATATATATATATTTTAAAAGTAATCACAAATTTTTTTTAAATTATTTTCTTTATTTCCTCCAACTAAATAGAACCAATGCTGGAAAAGAGTTCAACAGAGTACTATTTAGGGCCGGCAATTTTATTCGAAAATCGATAATCGCTCAAAATTTGCTCGATAAAAAACTCGACTTGAAATCAATTCGAGTCATTTCGAGTCGAATTTCGAGCTATTCAGTGTACTCGAAAATATTTCAAATTGATTTCGAGTTTGGCTTGACTCGCTCAAAAAAAATCGAGCTGACTCGAAATTAAATTATTTATTAAATATTTTTATTATATTATGAATGAGTGACACATTGAAAATTGAAAATGAAAATATTTTTTTTGAGTTAAAGTGTAACTATTTTAAATGTGTTTTTTTTATTATGTAATTTAAATTTATCCAAAAACTGAAATCGATTCGAACTTGAGTTAAATCGAGTCGAGCTGACTCGACTCGAAATGATTTGAGTTCAAGTCGATTTCGAGTCTCGTTGAAATTGAATTTTTCGAGTTCGAGTATACTGAAACTCGCTCGAACTCGACTCGATGCCACCCCTAGTACTATTGATCACTTTGTGCTTTCTCTACGTGAACAATCTCACAATATATGGAGGGAATCCACAGTTGAGATGGAACGCAAGCCCTTGAGCCCATCTTCTAGGAGGTATTATAGAAGCAAGGGTGGCAATTCAGGTTGGTGGGTTGAATTCGAGTTAACTCATTTATTAACCCAATATATTTAAATTTGACTTGTTTATTAAATAAGTCAAACATTAAAATCTATATCTGACACATTTAATAAATGAGTTACTTGACCCTCCATTGCATTTCCAAGACACAAGGTGTGCTGGGAACATGGCCCTAATGGGTCGGGATGGGTCAACCCGATTCGAGTTTGACTCAACCATTTTTAATCCTCTGAGATAAAATAATAAAAAAAGAAAAAAAGGAATATATATATATATATAATTAAAAGAGAAGTCAATTATTTGAAAGATTCTTGATTAATCTTAATATACTCGCCCTACTTTCTTTTCACTATTATCTATACCTATCTCATACTTGCTTCTATTTTGCTCTACCCTGCTTGGCCCCTTTTTTCTCAAAACTCGTACTCATCTTGTCTCTTCTTACCCTACTTTATTTCTATAATCTATATTCACTCTATTACCCCCCATCCAGCCTTACTCCAGCCCACCCCAAATCTATTACTAATGATTTATTTTATATAAAAGTAAAGAGATATTGTTTACTTAAGTTTCTCAATTTTAAGATTATGACCCCGTTTGTCTAGGAATTTAAAATTAATCTGGTTTAATTTTAACCAGGCATATCACATCACACATAAAATTTAATATTAAAAATTTAATTTATTTCACATCCTACACATATTACTAAAATAATAACTAACTTATATCACATCCCTCACATATCCCAACATAATAACTAACTTTATATCGCATCTCTCACATATCTCAATACAATAACTAATTTTATTTCACATCATTCACAACATTCGATAAAAAAAATCTCTATTCAAATTTAATTTTAACCCTTTTAAATTGAACCTTACAAACAAATAAGTCCTAAATGTTCACGGGATGTTTTTGTTAAAAACAAGGTGACACCATATAAAGGTGGTCAACAGAACGGAATTTGAAAGGGAAAAGAAAAAACATACCTTCGACTACGAGATCACGTGTGTTCGAAAAATGAGGGGATAAGTGCAGCATAAGCCACTGCTCCAACACTACATAAGGATAGAATCCAGCATCAAGAAAACTCCCAAGTTTATGTGCTTAAGAAAGAAATTAGATGCAATTTTTTTGAAAGTTGAAAGAAATGCATAATATAAGATAAACTAATCGTATTCAGAAACTCACTACAGAAAGCAAAGGTCCTGGCTTGAATTTACTGTGGAAGGCAAATCCTAGAGGCTTGGGATTCTCTCCAGGTCCTCTAATGAACCCCCTGAATTTTTCAAAACTAAAAGTTTCAGATTCATTTGGCAACATTCACTTAAAACATCAGCATGTAAAAGAAAGAATTATCCACTTTAAATGTCGTATACTAACACCAATGATGCCGAGATAAGAGGCGTCCTTTTAATGTCATATACTGCGATGAGACCACCGTATATATCAGCACCACCTCTGTATGACAACGCCAATCGCTCTCCAGAAGCATCCCAGGCAATCTTTTCGATTCCACAACTATAACAAGCACCAGTAGTACACGGTTCGTGAATCAACAGACAGAAGCAACATATACACAACAATTGAAAACAAACCTTACCTGCCAGTCAAGGATGTAATTTCTGGCAAGGCCACAGGAAGTAGATGTGCATCTAAAGCCAATTAAACAAAAAAACTTAAGGATTGAAATAATTCAAGGTAGATGAAAGCGGGAAATGAAGTGTAGAGACTCTGAAGAATATAGTTTACCCTAGCAAAGACAACCTATGGGTTTAGTTGGTACCCTACACTGATGGGAACTTTTGAAATTGGTCATTTTAAAGCAATTTCACAATGCCGATGAACTTAGTGTAGGAGATTAAGCATTGGGTAGGAAGCATAAACCCAACCACAAAAGGTTATGAATTATGATAATACCATGGATGATAATGATGATGACGATATAAATGTATCCTCATAATTAGAATTACTAGTATCCAACATTAACATGAATTCACCCATGAAGAGTGGCGGAAAGGGTTTAGGGTTTAGTTGGTCCGCAACACTAGTGAAAAGTTCTAAAATCATCATTTAAGTAACTTCACAATGCCTAGGAACCAAGGGTAAGAGTTTTAGGGTTGGACAGGTAGCCTACATAAACCCAACCACAAAAGGTTATGACAATACAATGGATAATGATGATGAAAACGTATGTATCATGACTATTATCCACACCCATCAAACCTTAGAATATTAAGGTGAATTAACCACATGAAGAGTGGATGAAGGGTGAAGTTTTCTCTTATAGATGCAAAGGCATAAAGCAAAAGGGAGCAGCCAGAAACAAGGGAAAAGTAAAACCTTCCTAGTTCAACTGCTATCTATCATTCTATCAGCGGACCTGCTCCCTATTTCGAAAAATTATTGCATGCAATGAGCTAATGCCTCAACAATCCACACCCCAGTCAACTAGCGTCACACAAGTATGCGAGGTCCATCACGTGCAGTTCACTCAACGATTTTTTTACGGTTAATATGGTGCTCAGTATAGTACTCAGTACAGATATTTTTATGTTTAATATGATTTTTTTTATTAGGATAACTTGGTATGAATAGTTTAGTACTTAGAGGGCGTTTGGTTCGTTGTTATCTTAGTGTTATGATATGTAATCTAAATGTCATGACATCTAAATGTCATCTTTTAACTAATAATTTTATAATCTAATAGAAGATTATTTATAGATTTCATTAAACCAAACAATTGCTTTCTCTAGATAACATAACATAACATCAAGATAATATTGAACCAAACGCCTCCTTAGTATGAATATATTTGTAATTGATGTAACAAAAAAACAATCATACTAAGTATAAAAATATCTATACTAAGCACAAAAAAATTATTGAGTATACTACACGTGGCAAACCCTGCATGCTTGTGGTGCTGGTTGATTGGGGAGTGAATTGCTGAGGTGTTACCCCATGGGTACACAATAATTTTTCTCCCATTTGACTCAACTAGGATAATGATGCCATGGTGCAATGCGACAAAATGTCACACAAAATGTGGCATGACAAATTGCATGCCTTACTAAAATAAACCAGTTAATAACCATAGTAATAGATAATCCTATCACAGGATTGTAAGAAATAGCATAACTACATAAACTATTGACGTCATCCAAAAAAAAGGAGCCTGAACGCAGCATGCATTATACAAAATTCAAAAATGCCTTGTAGCTTTGTGCTGGCCACTCCTCCCAAAAGTCACCATAAACAATGCTACAAAGCTTTGAAATTTGTGAAGTCATATGTATGAATGAGGTTAAAAGACATTTAAGCTTTAGAAATATGAGGCATTAAGATTGTGGTATCAAGACCCTTTTTTTTAAGTCCTTTCAATTCTATATTGTGACAAAAGGTGTAATAATAATTCTTTAATGGATTAATCATAAGCAATTTGATGCAACAAAACATTTCAACTATACCTAAAATAAAGGATGATTACAAAATCTAGTTAAAATTACATCCAAAAAAGAAAAATGAACTTTATATACTAATAGGGAGATTTACGTACATGCCACAAATTTTTTTATACCTACATGCCATACTCTTTAAAAAAATTTGATGAGACGGCATGTATTTGAAATTGGGGTGTAATATAAAGGTTCTGGGTAGCATGAACGTAAATGCCCCATCTTAATAATGTATCAGATTAATCTCATATTCATCATACCTAATGTAGGAGGCCTTGACGCAAAGTGCAGTGAGCCTAACGTATTGGATTCCGAGAATGCAAGCAATATCATGCGCCCTTGTGGATCCCACGTAGCTCCCTTTGTAGACATACAAAACGGTGATGATTGAGTAACCTTATGTACATAAATCCAACAATGCCCAAAAGTATAAGAAATAATACAAAGATAAAAGGAAGACCTTAATGCATATGAGTAACATCAGGCAAATACAGATTAGGGAAAAGTTGTCCCAATGAAAACAACAAAACATCTAGTGTACACTTCAAAAGAAGACTGTAATTATGTGCCACACTCTAGTCAAAATGACAACTTACCGTGACAAGCCCGCCAGTTGAAGACCAAGGCTCTGATGTCCATGTGTTAGTCTCCCAAAGATAGAATGTTCCATCACTGTATTCAGCAAGCACAAAATTAATCACTCACTAAAAGTCCTACTTATTACACCCTTCTAATAGCCTAACCAAAAGTAATATCGTTCATGCCTCATTGTAGTTAGAAGATAATCTCCATTTGGTGACCACTTTAAAAAGGATATGGTGCCTAATCCACGCCTAACGGGTGTTCCGATCCCTGTATATTAAAGAACTAGATTTGAACAAAAAAAGAAAAATATGTTCAAAGTTCGCATAAACCGACTATTTTAATAAGAATAGAAATTTTGTAAGAGGGAAACTCAGCCAACATAAACACAATATGGATATTTTAAATATTGCAGTTTCTATCCATTTAAGTTTCCATTCACACAGTTATCCCATTTACCTGATTTAATCTTATAAGACATCTACAAATACTAGGTTATTTGCAGTAATCTATACGTGATTAATGCTACAAGAAAATCCAAAGTTAAGCACTGATAAGGTCACCTTTCATAGAATGATAGATACTAAAAAGATCACCAAAAGAGAATGTTTATCATTACAAAGCATGCATTATTCTTACATATCCTTAATCTAGCTTGCAGTTTCCCAGAGATCTGAAGCAATTCCTGTTAAAATGGCATGGACCATAGAGTTCAATACCATAGCACAAGAGAGATCATTAAGAGAACAAATAGAAGTTTAGTGACAACTTTTACAATAATTTCAATCAAGAAAGGCCAATGAACCAACAATCATGCACACATGAGACGTTATGAATGGATATTGAAGTAAAAAGGTGCTAATTTCAAAAGGCTTTTTAAAATTAATTTTACAAGGCTTTTACTATAGCCATAATACATAGCGTGTTGAACAAATTTGCATGTGATCAATTGGCAGGAAATAGTGAAAAACTCTCACCCCAAATATTTAAGAGGAAACTTGGCAAATCATTTCATCAACTCGGTATTCATTTACTAACTCTATCTTAACACAGTTTTTGCATGCTTGTAAGCATTACCCTCCAGCGCAACAAGAAAATATAAGGCACTTGACCTATCATGTTGTCCCTTTGTAGTAATTTTTGAGTCCAACATAAAGCAAACACAGAAAATTTATGTGGCTTTTCTTTATGACATGCATAAAATGGATGTTTGTATATACTACAATAGATGCAGAGATATGCTTCTTCCACTATATTATCCATAAGACTGTCTCTATTTGCAATAATTACTCTATCAGCAAGTTATTCATAAGTACTATAAAAAGAAAGCAAGTTATTCTTATTCATAAGAAATTTAAGCTTTGTTTCCAAGTATAGAGAGAAGATGAAGTTCTTGGTGTTTTCATGCTTGTGCCATATACACATTATACGTAGGGGTGTGCAACAAAACCCGAAGAACCGAGAATCAGCCCAGAATCAAACCGATGAATTTGAGTCGGGTCTAAATTGCTTCGGGACAATTTCGGTTCTTAAAATATTCAGAACCGATTATATAATCCTGTTCTTGGATCTAATGTATGATTCTAGTAGAACCGAACCGACTCGATTTAAATGAGTGATAAAATATAAAAGCCAAAATAATTTCAATTAATCGCTCTAATTTAATTTCTTTACAATTCAATTCTAATATTCTTTCATCATCATTTCATGTTTTCATTCTATTTTCTTAGTATGATTTCACCCAAATCATTTTCTTTTAAGTTGTTTCTATTACTATCATTGCATGGATCATGCAAAATACTAATTTTTTTAGTTTATGATTAAATTTTTAGTTATACATTTATTATGTTACTTCAATTTGGATTTCTCTCTCTTTTACAATTGCTAATTCTACACATTTTTTGATAAAATATCATACACATTCTTTCTCATTAATAAAAAAAAGTATTCTAAATTAAAATATTATCATGATATTTATTTAGAAATTTATGTTTCTCAAATTAAAGATATTATTAATTGGATCCAAATCCAGCCCGAACTCAACCCATGCACATACATTGGACTATGGAACCCACTTGGCTCAGGTCAAGAACGTAATAAGTGTGGAACAGAACCGAACCAACCCATGCACACCCCTACTTATGAGAACTGCATATGAATGACGAACACTATATAGATAATACTTATTCCAAAACAGTACAAGAAAATTTATTGTTGATATTATCTGAAAGAAGTATAATGCATTCCAAAAATGAAATAGAAATGAAAAGGTCTTGTAAATGTCCTTTCAGAACACTGTTCAGTTCAATAATGTGTAGTTATAACCTCTCTACTAAAGACTTTCAAAGAAAGGATTGATGCTCATTTTGCAGAAGTTCATGGTGAATGAAGGTGATAGTGCAATAACAAACAATTTCAGTACATGTGGTCTAGCGGAGCAGTAATTTTTCAAAAGGAAGTATATCCAACGTATCTGTATAAGTGAACACAAAACAACTTAACATAAAACTGGAAACTACAAATAAAAGCAGAGAATACCTTGTGCAATGTCCCATATGACGAAGGATGAGCTCTCAAATGACGCAGATGCTAAATATGTGAACAAATGTCAAGGACAAGCCTCACAAAATTATTGGTCAGAATCCAACAAATTAAATCATGATAAAAGGGCAGCAACAGGTAGCAGCAAGTATTCCCAGGCTATAAACGTGAGCTAAACCATCTATAATAATAATAAATATATGAATTTGAATGGAAATAGTAGGTTAGTTGGAGTTTGGAGGATAAATCATTGGCCTCTAAGAAGAAAATGGATATCTTCCATCAGGACTGCATGAAATTGAACTGATTTGTTCATCATTGGGACTTCGAAGAAAATCAACCAAGATCCATCGAATACCAGAGCCTCGAGAAACAGTAGCACGAGGTGAGGTCACCCCTGACCTTACTGAAGGAACATTGCCTGGGTAAGATGCAGACCAGATGCACACTCCACCTCTAGAAGAAAATAATTACAGCTAATTCAAAAACATTAAAGTGCTGGAAACTCAAATTTCTTTGATAGGAATTCTAAAGCATGACAATTCAGAAATATGATAAGATAATGGTATTTCATTATACATACTTGCATGCAACACAGAGTGTTTTCCCACTATTGGGCCGCCATTCAAGTGCTTTAATATCTCTCTGGGCTTCACTGGTCAATATGAAAGGATCTTTTCCATCTGTTAAAGAGGATGTATTCGCATATTATAATATCCATACAAAATCAAACCTTGATATAATACAACTGAATTTTCCAAATTAGTTATGCTGATTTTAAGCCTTAAGTTACAGTTGAAGAAATCTATATATCTAAAAAACGAATTTGCATAAACCTGCATCCTCGTAATCACGTATTATGACTTGATTGGACCCTGATATAATGGCTAGCATGTGTTTCTGTGGGTGCCAACTGGCACCTTCTGAAATAAATTTTGCAGCCATATTCAACTGTCAAAAGAACTCAGTCAGAAAAAAGAAAGGAATCACATTCAAGAAAAACAAAAATGATCTATTCATCCCCCCCACAGTTCCTTGGAAATATGCCTCAAATGTTATGTGGCATCAGAAATTGATGATAAGTGCAAGTAATACAAAACTTGTTTTTCAATGTCTTAAAGTTTAACTTGTTTAACTTTAAATCAACTTTTTCCCTGAAAGGAAAGTTTCAACTTTATTTCGAATCACATACAAACTCTCCAAGATGAAAAGTTTCCCAAACGGAAGCCTTTGATTAACTTAAACAGGTTTGAACTTAAACAAGTAATCAAACAAGACCTACATTAACAAACAAGCAGCGGAAAAAAGGAAGGTAATTCAGGTGTTAGTAACAAAACATGGAAGCACAGAATTAATATATCAATTTGGGAATTGGGAGTAAGCTTTTGCCGGATCTATAGGTGAAGCAAAATTCAAGTTGGAAAAACAAGCAAATAGCTCCAAAGCTTGAACTATTGATGATGACACGTAAAAAATTACAGCATAAAAGTTGCTATGTCGCCGGCATGGTCCCTCCAGTCACATGACTCAACAGCACAACAAGATTGTTGTGCATTATGGGATTTGACAAACATCACTGGAAAAGAAAGGAAACAATTTTTTCGTTAAGGCGAATTACTTTCATGGCGGATGTTTATGCCAAAGTGATAGTTTGCAATGGTCAGCCTGTAAGATTGAACTTGCATGGCTGCAACTATTCCAATTAAACTGGACATAATTTTTTCATCATCTGCTTTTCAAATCCAAACGAAAGGGAAAACAGCCTTCTTCAACTGGCGTGTGGAAACACAAAAAACCTTTCATCTTCATTAAGCAGGTAGGACCGAGAAGAATCTTATCATAAGGGGCATGAGTGCAGAAAAATAAAGCTATACACTCACATCATAGCGAAAGAAAGCATGTTTGATCGAACCACTTAAGAACTCTTTTACTGCAGACAAGACACTTCTTGGAACAGTCTCATTCCCTTCCTGCTCCGCAGCTTGCTCTGATGACAACACAGACTCTGTCCGAAAGGGTATAGGACTAAAAACGAAGCCCTACAAAGGCAAGTTCAAAATAAAAAATTCAAAACTAGGAAAAAGCAATCATGATAAAAATATATCTAGCTTTCATCATTTGAAGGAGCCTACGAGGACATCTCCATAGGTATTCTTCGCTCGATCATCGGATAGGCTTTCGGCAACAACTTGCAAGAAGTTAAGGCAGGAGGCAAACAATCAATCATTCTTTTCCCATTACAAATCAAAAGCGAAGTAAAAGATTCAGGAATTCTTACTGAAATCACAGTTAATCTCGCAGATTGTCACCTCGCCGGGCTGCGGAAACCTCGGCATACTTCTCGGGATGGGATGAAAGAGGAATCGCCTGGCACTGGCAGAGTAGAAGGGAACTGAACAATGTTCGAAATAGAAGAATACCGCGCGTACAACCTAGGGTTATTCGACTCGAAATCGCCGACATGGGCAAAAAAAAATTAATTTAGAATTTTCTAAAATATAATTACATTATTTTATATAATTAAGTATTATATAATAATGTGTAAAATAAATTATAAAGTAATCTAATTTATAATTAATCACAATTTAACACTAATTAAGAGATTTTTGAAAAATGCTATGGTAATAAAATTATATGACAGTTAAGAATGCTCTTTTATATTAATTTTTATATAATCTTTTAGAACATATAATGTATTCTTATTTTTGTTATAATTTAGGGCTATTTATATACAAGTTATTTAAAATTTTAAATATTATATTATTTTTTAAATGCATATCATCTGTAATTTTTGACTGATAAAAAAAATATTCAAAATTTTATATTATAGGTAAATAGATGTCTCTTTAATTTGACTTAAAGACTTAGGTTATATTTCAAGAATAGGCATTTATGTTAAATAAAATTTAAATTGAAATAAAATAATAATAATAAAATTTCAATAAATATAATAAGAGTATATGTTAAGAGAGAATGTTTGATATGATATTTTCATGTAAAATATAAAATAAATTATTTAATATTAAAGTTTTTTGGGATTTAAAATATTGTTAATTTGTTGTTAAAATTTATATATGATATGATATAAATAAGAAATTAATTTTAACTTAAATTATATTAAAGGATTGTTCAGTTTAGTGTTATACTACCTGATGTGATATTAAAAATAATTATTTAATTTGATAATATATATATATATATTTTATTTAAAAAATAATTTTTAGGCATTATAATATTAAAATAATATTAATAGAAAATTTAGTTTGATATCATCTTGAAATTATGTCAAAAAATTTTAAAATTATTACTAAAAACATAATATTTAGATATTATTATATTTAAATAATATAAAAATATTAAACTTAATGCTCTCTAAATTAAGTTCCCGTAAAAGTATTTTAAAATCGTCAAAATGCATATTTATGTGTGGCCATAGCGAAGATGATATAAGAACAGAGCGTTCATTTCTTCCTCAAAGGAGCTGCCGCCTAGGGTTACGGAGGTGCTGCTAGGGTTTCGAGGGTTTCGACTGTCTCTGAAGGATCTAAGACTGAATAAGCTTTGGTAGAAAATGGCGACGAGGACTCTCTCTCAGAAGGAGCAGGACGTCCAGATGATGTTAGCCGCTGATGTGCACCTGGGCACTAAAAATTGCGACTTTCAGATGGAGCGATACGTCTACAAGAGGAGGAGCGATGGTAATTGAGCTTAAGGACTAGATTAGCTGTACCATTTTATTCTTTTTTTTTCCCCCTCAGATATGTCGATTCCATTGATGCTTATTTTAGTTAGGAACAATCCATGTTTTCAAATTGGCAGCTGGAAGAAAGATTTGCGTTTTGCATACTGGAGAATTTTTTGTAAGAAAAAAAATTCACTATGTGCCTGTTGTCACCAAAGTTCCGGAGCAGTCAATTGGACGGGCATGACTCCTTTGGGTGGATAACAAAGTAAGAGTAAAGGAAAAAAAAACAGGAACAACACGCTATTAATTGTAAAACCCAATAGGGGAAAGCCAGGGAGCTTGGCCGTCGGACAGCTTGAAGAGAACAGTGTCAGAGAATGAATACAAAGTGTGTAGCCTTGATGTTTGCAGTAATAGAAGAGAGTTCAAGATCTAGTTCCCAGCACAATGTGGTTTACATGTATTTATACAAACTATGGTTGTACCTCAACTGTACTTATAATGAATGTATTAATGCAGGTGTAGTTGTTGATGGTTGTAGAGGATTTTGGTTGTAATGATGGGCAACTAATAACCATTGGGCGGTCCTTGATGTCTTCATTGTTGCGGTCATGTAAATTTAGTAGGCTAGGCCATAGATGGTTATATTTGGCTTTTTTATCTGGGTCTGGTTGAAATTGCTTATGATCAAAGATCCTTAGCTGGCCCCACATTTTAGGAAAATCTTTAGCTTGTCGAAATTTTCCTTGTCTAAAAGCCTTGGTCGGTTGAAGAGGTGTCTGGTTGAATAACAGGGATTTGGTCAAAAGGAACCCAATCACTTGTGCCTTGATCTTGTTGTGATGCGTTTATGATGATGATCAGATTGTGAGTTTTAGGATTTAACAGAGCCTTTTCATGTTAAAACTATATTGTGTTTCCTTCAATGAGTTGTGGCGTGATTGGGTTTTAGAATCTAATTGACTACGTCCATATAAAGTGCCTGTTGCTGAGATATATAGGTACTACGAAAAGCAACAAATGAAGTTTCTGGTGGTGCAAACAAGCATCATGTAGCCTATAATAGTTGAGATAAGGTTATCGAAGATAAGTTGAGATTATGGGATGAATTTTTCTGCTTACGTTTTGATTAACCTAGATAAAGACAAATTAATGATATCATCATGTTATAACAGATGTTTAGAAGTGATAGATGTGAGAGTTTTATTTAAGAGGGTTCAGATGTCGTAGCCTTTTTCGTGGGATGTTTGTGGTTATGGGAAGAAGGAATATGGCAAAACATTTTCATATTAAAATCCTTTATTTCTTTTACTGCTTTTGACATTTCTGTAAAATTGGTTTTCCTGTCTGTGCTGTGTTTCAATGCTATAATGTTTTTAATATTGCAATTCTTAAATAAGCTGTTCTGATTGCGTTCCCTTGACCCTCTAGTATGTTACAATGTGTTGTAGTGAATACTTATAGAAATTCATTTGTCAGCAACAGATTGATTCAGCAGTATTAATCATCTTGTTCATCAATTCTATAGGCATATACATCATTAACCTTGCCAAGACATGGGAGAAGCTCCAACTTGCTGCTAGAGTAATTGTTGCCATTGAAAACCCACAGGACATTATTGTTCAATCTGCTAGGCCTTATGGTCAAACGGCTGTCTTGAAGTTTGCTCAATATACTGGTGCGCACCCAATTGCAGGGAGGCACACTCCTGGAACCTTCACAAATCAGCTCCAAACATCCTTTAGTGAGCCCCGCCTTCTTATTCTCACTGATCCAAGAACTGACCACCAGGTTACTTATCTGTTGTATCCCTTAAGTTTTTACCCTCCTAGAAGTTGTCGATTCAATTATTATTTGCCCCCTCTATTTTTTTACAGCCAATCAAGGAATCTGCTCTTGGAAACATTCCAACTATTGCCTTCTGTGATACTGATTCACCAATGCGGTATGTTGATATTGGAATTCCTGCTAATAACAAGGGGAAGCACAGTATAGGTTGCCTCTTCTGGCTATTGGCAAGGATGGTCCTACAGATGCGAAGAACTATTGCTCCTGGCCACAAGTGGGATGTCATGGTAAGTGGTTGTTGAATCATTTTTCAACTATAACTTTATTTGAGGTTAAGATTTTTATGGTTTCTTGTTATACTTGCAGCAGTTATACTGTCAGTTTATCCACGTTAGATGCTTATCTTGTTTTGTAGGATAATATGCTTTCTCTCTCTCTCACTGTTCTAAATTTGAGTTGGTCTTTTTCAATCATATTCTAACAAATAATTATTGCCATAATTTTTTTGTTTATATATTACCACCCAATACAAAGGGCCCATTTGGTAAGTGGTTTTTTTTTAACTTTGGCTTGGAAACGTTTTGTTAGCCTTCAAATACATGTATGATGGATATAAAATGTGTTTGTAATATTAGAAGTTATGTATAATAAAGCTGAGAAAGATAAGAAAGTCAGGACTTGGGAAAGAAATGTTTATGGTTAATAATGAGGTCAAGGGCGGGCTATAAAATGTTTGGTGAAGTCGAAAGGTTCTCTAGTTATTTGACATTGATTGACTCACGAGAGAAATTAATTGGTTTTCTTATAGACTTCGCCTCGTTTAGTTGGAGTATGATTTGGGATGTTTTAAATTTTTTTGCAATATAGAGAGAGAATATTATTTTATTATTATTATTATGTGAAATAAAATTATGAGCAAATTACACCCAGGTCCCTGAGTTTAACGCTTAATATCACGCAGGTCCACGTTTTTAAAATTATAACATCGAGGTCCCTGAGTTTTAATAAATTATCAAATGGGTTTTTTCTCTTTTTTTATTATTAATATTTTTTAAAAGGGGGATTTACGTACAGAACATTGAATTCATCACAAATTATGCATTTCACCATCATTTAGTAAATATTACGCTTATCACTCTCTCCTTATATTGCTTATGGGTTTTACATTTCTATTGTAACAATAAGGAGAGTGTGATATGCGTAATATTTACTAAATGATGGTGAAATGCGTAATTTGTGATGAATTCAATGTTCTGTACGTAAATCCCACTTTTTAAAATTACTATTTTATCCTCTACCCCTCTCTCCTCTCGATCCTGCCCACGCGCGCGGCCGCCGGCGGCCGCGGGCTCGCCGGCGTGTCAAAAAGGACCCATTTGATAATTTATTAAAACTCAGGGACCCCGATGTTATAATTTAAAAAACGTGGACCTGCGTAATATTAAGCGTTAAACTCAGGGACCTGGGTGTTATTTGCCCTAAAATTATTTATTATTAGAGATTGTATTGGATGTGAAATAAAATTAATCTTTTTATTGGAGTATCTGCAGAATGTGGAATAAATCTAATTTTAAAGTTGAGATTTGCATAAAATGTGAAAAACAGTTGATTGTTAATATTTGAATGTATGTATGATGTGAAATAAATGTAAAATATTGACATAAGTACTTTTAGAAGAATTTAAGATTTTTTTGGCCCCAGCCAAATGAGTGAATAAGAGCTATGAAAGTTCTCCCTCTTATCTCCTATGCCCTTTTTGAAGTGAAGTTGATGGTTGTATTGAAAGTTATGTATGATGTGAAATATATTAATTTTTTATAAAGTCCTACTACACGACACCAATATCCGACCAATACATATGCCAAAAGATGCTTTTGGTTTTGATTCACTGGATTATCTTGTAAATTAAAGGCTTAATCCAATAGATTATCCAATGGATTAAAAGTTTTTAATCCATTAGATTATCCAGTATATTAAAGGTTTAATCCACTGGATAATCAAATAGATTAAACCCAAAAGTAGCTTAAAATTGAGGGTGGAAAAAGCTTCTAAGCGATCTAAGTTTCTTCCATGTGTCAAACGGCATACACACTAAAAACTTATAAATATGGCAATTTCCACATTATGGAGTGATGTCAACCTATTTTTTATTGCCCCCAGTGGAATGGTGTGACGTATTTAAATGCTCAAGTTTATGCATGATGTAAATTTTCTAGAATTATCAAAGATCTCTACCAGCCACTTGGGTTAGAACTCGATTATAGTAACACAAATCATGAATAACAGATGTGTGTAAAAGACTGCCATGTATTAACGCATTTAATATTTGATCCAGGTCTCATGAACTTCTATTAAATGTACATGTAGGTCGATCTCTTCTTTTATAGGGATCCTGAGGAGGCCAAGGAGCAACAGGACGAAGGGGAAGCCCCTGTTGCTCCTGACTACGGTGCTGTTACTGATTATACCAGATTGGCTCCAGGTGACCAATGGACTTCTGATTTTACAGCTATGGTTCCAGAGGGGGAAGCTGCAGTTGCTCCAGTTGCTGGGGTTGCGTGGACTTCCGCTGAAGGTCTATCTTTTTTGTTCTCTAATGACTTTAGCTGAAGTCTTGAATCTGATTTGTGAATTTTTGGAACCAGATTAAAACTTACAACTAAAGATAAGGCTGATCAAGTAAAATGAAATGATTTTGACAAATGAAATGAGGCAAGAAATAGGGTGTTTTGGTCATTTACTTGGTGAAGGTCCTTAATTTTTGGTCAAAATTCGTTTAAATTGATCAAATTGAATGAAGTTATAAAACCCAGAGACCTGTAAGAAAGAACCTAAGTGATACAATTAAAAGCATCTGAAAGGACATGAAAAATCTACATACTCTAGAACCCAAGTGTAATATACCCCGAATCAGAGTTCTACTCAGTAGAGCAAGTAACTTTGTTGTGACTAATCTTCTCAAGGTAAAGATACAAACGAGTGCCAAAAATTTTTATTGGTCCTGTCTGTGATTCAGAGTTTTTCAAGTTGTTCTTTTTTGGAGATTAACATTTTTATATCCTTTTCTGCTGTGCAGTGCCAGCATCTAGATGGGATGTGGCTGCAGCTCCAGCTGAAGTTGCGTTGCCTAATGGGACTCTTCCTGCTACTGGCTGGGACCCAGCTGCGGCTCCTACTCCCACGGGCTGGGAGTAATTGAGAAGATGCTTAGGTACTTGCTAGTAATTATTGGCATGAGAATATTTTCTTTTCGTCTTTTGGTATGCTTTCATTAGTTAATTTTTATGAATGAGATCTGGCAACCAAAATGTTAAGAAATGATGTGCATTCCTTGTGATTAAATTACAATTTGGTTTCTGTGTTTACAATGAAGTTTTTTACTCAAGTTCATATTTTTTGAATTGTTTTACTTACTGTTTTCTTGATGAGAGATTCTTAGGTGCATAAATTGTAGATTTACTATTTTATATAAATGCCAAGCCATTAGCGTGGATGCCTTTGATAATGCATTTAATACCCATCTTAGTGAGTCAAATTGCTCATGACATGCAGCGTTTGGCAGACATTTCACAACAAAGGAATTATATGGGAAAAGGATATCATTGCCATTGATGCCTCGGCATTGTTGTTTGGTGGAACCAAAGATTGAATCATATATGATTACGAATTCATCTCCACCGAGATCTTCATGACGGCATTGTGCAAAAATATAATGGAATAGTATAGGAAGATGAATAAACTATCATTTGGATTTTCAAAGATTCTGAATAAATTATATTCGCAAGATATAAACTTAGTGCTCGTCCATAAAAAATCATAAGTAGTAACATATATACATTCATACATACCGTCATAGTGCTATACAATTTGTTGTAGTTAAGGAGATCTAAGTTTTGTGCTCCTTACAATCCGCATAATTTATGGTGCTGGCATTTTTTGTATAGGAGTACGAGAAATATCATCGCAAAGGGAATATTACATTCATCTCCGTTGAGGTCTCCGTGACAGTGCTATGTGAAGCTATAGATGGAGTCATATAAAAATACAAATATTTTTATGATGAAGCGATATATTTATCTTTTGGATTTGAATGATTGTGAAATGAACATATTCACAAGATGCAAGATTCACGCTCATAGTTAAATATGTCGTAAATAGTAATGTGTGTGTATATTGGATCGTACTATTGTACATTCCGTTATAGTAAATCTCAACGAAGATGTCTGTTTCATACTCATTGACATTTTTTATGGGAAAATAGCATCATAGAGGGCAAAAAGTTTCTCATTTATCTTAGATAGCTATTACGCATAATATATAACTCCTTTACGAATCTACGAAGTGCCATCACGACGATGGATTCCTATACAACTCCATCTCCAATGGAAAGAACAATTAAAATGTTATAATGAATATAGTTTTTAGGGATTGAGTTTCATTCTTCTATGCGATCTTCTAAGATCCGGCCAGAGATGAATCTATATTTACCTATAATGTCATCTCTGCCCAATGCACCATATAGAGATCCATATTTCACGTTTGTGTATGATCCCCTATAGTATGTTACATTAATTTGTATAGGAAAAATCAAGATGGCAAGTACACATTTTGGGTTGTCGTTCAATTTCTGTTGGCACCTGCATAAATGTCCATTGATTAATATTAATTTTGCATAGAATATTAATTTAACCACTCTAGATATCACACACCATAGTCTCTTTGTTGTCACACGGATCTTTGCCAATGATCTGAGCTGTCCACATGGCTTTCAGGTGGATTGGGTTTAACCTTTCAAGCTCAAGATGTCGGTCAGCCAAATCTGAGCTACGTCGCACAATCAAACTCCATTGAGTCGAGCTTGGTTTCCGTTCAATCTATGAAACCTTAAAAAAGATAACTGATGAAGTTCTGCAGCAGTTCAAAGTGCTCAAACCTCGGACATGATGCTTCCACCTCAAATCTCGGTTGCGACTTTTGCCTTGAACTTTGGGCTTGATGTTTGGACCTGTGTTCCCTAGAGTCCCAACTCAATCAACAAGCCTTCTAGAGTTCTAGCCTACAATGGGTCACTCTTGAAGATCCAGCTGATAAGCATTCATTCAATTCTTTGACCAACCAAGAAGACTCCTAGCGCTTAGTTCGCAATCAAGAACACTTGGTAACTTTGAAACCCTTGTTAACATTTTAGTTTATTTGCCTCCGGTAAACTCATTTCCATCCACTTATGTTTCATGAACTTTCGTATTTCGAATAGATAAATCCTTCAGCCCTGCAAGGTGAACCCCAAATTTCCCTGAGCAAACTTTCCATCTACCCTGGAAGGCCTCCTTGCTATGGGATCTTCTTGTGAAACCTTTCTTGAAGATCCCAGGTTGCCAAGGAGTCTCAATTGACTCTCGACAATAGAAGTTTGAAGATCAGCTATCTATTTTTTGACCCCCTCGACCACTTGACAATTGGCCTCTTCAGTGATTTTTTTCGGATCAGCGGTCTCTTTTCTTGAGGATTCTCTTAAACCCCTCGAGGGAACATTCGAAGCCCCCTCTGAGATAGCGGACTAAAATTCTAGCTTTCTTCTTTTCCTCTGCCCCATGGTTTTGTCATCGGAGCGAATGCTATCGTCGTCAGCCCAAGATACACCTTTTCTTGTTCCGATGGTTCCATGCCTTCCTTAATCACTAGGGAGGCTACGGTTTTGTTGACGATTTTTTGAAAGCTATTTGGTCCGTTGGAAGCCTCTACCAAATTCTTCCTTTCCAGTTTAGGTACATCATCGAGTGATGGCGTTAAGCCCGCAACATTGAAGACACAATAAAGTAAAATGGTGAATAATTGTGTACAACTCCAAATTCTTCTTATAGCTCTCGGAAGATGTCCTTCAATTCCAAGCAAAGGCACCCTTTGACATCAAACTTGTGCCTCTCGATCAACTCCATCAGATAGGCTACCACCTCGAAGCGATCTATTTTGACCCCCAACACGAAAAGGTAACGGTCTCGTCAATCGAGAATGAGAACTTGAACAGAACCTGTTCCTTTGTACACGACCTTCTTCGACCTTATTCGAAGAGTGTAGCGGCCATTGTGTTAATCGTCCGCCACTAAAGAGCTCAAAACAAAGTAATGCTTCCATTTTCTATTCTATTAATTGTTCTACATTTTGATTCATGGTTTTTGCTTTTGCACATTCCCGTAGTTGTCGTTTTTCGAAGTTAGAGATGAAGATTATATATGTCTTGTCGTACACTTTGACATAATTTTTTCGAGAACATTTTGAAAAAACATGTTTTTTGCTTTTTTTCGCCTTCATCTTTTGTCGACTTCCTTAATCAGTACTTTGTTCGAATAGTAGATTCTTACGTTATTCTGCTTTCCTTAAGGAACCTTTGCAAAATAAATTAGATGTCGAATATGTCAGTTGGTCGTGTATTTTTTAACTCCATTGTCAAAAAAATTATGAAATTATTACTGAAAAGATGACATTTAGATATCATAATATTTAAATTAAATAATAAAATATCAAGATAATGGGGAACTAAAACTCTTCTAAAATAAATGAAAAAATCTTTGCATCATTGATAAAGAATTAAAGTCACATGAAAAGATGTTTTACTAATATTTTTATTTTAAAAAGTTTTTTTTAAAACGAAATTCAATTTATAGTAGGCTTAATAGTTTTTAAGTTCTCTTCCCTGTAGAATAGAATATTGCAGTAATCTTTTTTGGATTGTTGTTTTAACTTATTTTATAATTGGGTAAATTACATTCTGGTACCTAAGTTTAAAATTTAATAATACATAGGTTCATATTTTTAAAATTATAATATCGAGATTTATAAGTTTTAATATAAATATCAAACAGTTTCTTTTTAAATTTTTTTTATTAAAATTTTATAAAATTATCATTATACCTTTTAATCTAATTGACCCATTAATCATTTGATTCAAATATGAATCACATTTTTAAACATGTTTAGTTCTAAGATTAGCCTCTCCCGATTGAATTCTACCGAGAACCTTACCTATTTCGAGTTATTATACACGTGTGGTTGGTTGATCTGACCCTTTCGTACACGTTCGCAATCAATTAAACACTTTATTAATCAGGTTTGATTCAAATCAAACACTTTTCTTAACCCATTTTTATACTTAGATTGTATTACAACAACAACAACAACAACCAAGCCTTAATCCCACTAGGTGGGGTCGGTTATATGAATTCTTTGTTTTCATTGCGCTCTATCAGTTACTAAATTTTTATCTAAATTTAAGTAACTAAGATCACTCCTTATAATTTCTTGTCATGTCTTCTTTGGTCTTCCTCTTCCTCTTTGTACATAGGCAAAATTCAATAACTCAATTTTTCTAACTGGAGCTTCAATCGGCCTACGATTTAGATGTCAAATCATCTAAGCCGACTTTATCTAAGTTTATTCTCAATTGGTGCAACACCAATTTTCTTTTGGATATACTCATTTCTCATTCTATCCTTTCGTGTATATCCACATATCCACCTTAACATCCTTAGATTGTATTACGAGAAATTAAAATATTTAACAAGATTTTAGACACATAAATGTCTGCTGCCAAGGAAACGAGATACAGAATTTGAATATTTTGTTGATATAAATATGAAATCCACAATCAGCTTGATATGACAATGTAGAGTGGGCAATTGAGAGGCTTTGATTTAATATTAAGTTGATACTATATCATGTTATCTAAAAATAATAACTATTTAATTTGACGATATTTTTAAATAATTTTTTAATAAAAACTATAAAATTATCGAGTATAGTGGTTTGCGAAGCTTGGGGTTGTCTGTAAGAGGAGATATTTGATTATCTGAGTAGAGTTGATGTCAGCCAAAGTCGTTTGAGTCGAGTTGAAAGAGTTGCTCTGTAGAAGTTAGTTATTTTCAGGTGTCATAAAGTCAACTGATCGTAGGCTTCGAATGTGTTCGGATCCTCAATTAAAGATCAGAGACAAAAAACATATAGTCAACCAAGTATAATTTGTAGAAGGCGAAGATTAATCATCATTTTGGGCCCATTTGACAGTGAATTCAAGTTCAAAATAAATAGAATCAGATTTAAACTTTTGAAACGGTTTCAAATAAGTGAAGCAGTTTCAAACTTAAATTCTGTTTGGATGAAAAATAGCTTGAAATTAGGTTTGAATGTACTTTTTTTTTTAGATAAATTAATTTAGAAACCACTTCATCTCACAATAAATTTTCAAAAATAATAAAAATACATAAAATTTAAAATAAAAGTAAATAAAAAAATATTTATTCAAAATTTTATAATTTATTTGAATATTTATTAATTTAAAATTCTCATATATATCAAAATCTGAGATATTTAAGAGATGTGGTTGGTTATGAGTCAAAAATGATTTATTATTATTTTTTAATTTTTGAATTTATCAGATTTAATTATTCCTTAATTTTAGCCTTGATAGAAGTACCAAATTTATTCCTAGATATACTTTTCTGAAAATCTGGGAAAAAAGAAAAAACGATCACGAGTCTGAAACCACGTTTTCGGTGGTTTCGGCTTTGTGGCCTTGAAGTCGTTTCATGCTTCTAAAACGGATACAGATTTATCGAATGAACCAAAATCGTTTGGCTAATTAATTTTACTAAAAAGGCTTCATCTAGCTTGAAACCGCTTGAAGCAGTGAATCGAACAGGCCCTTTGCATCTGTTCGACTTCTTTGCTTATTTTTATGTCGGGACACACGTGTGGGACTGAAATTTAACAAATAATAGTGCTTGCACTAATAGATTTTAGGGCAAATTACATCCAGGTCCCTGAGTTTAACACTTAATAATGCGCAAGTTCACATTTTTAAAATTATAACATCGGGTTCTGAGTTTTAATAACTTATTAAATGGGTTTTATTATTTTTTACAATTACCATTTTACTCCTGACCCTCTCTCTCTCCTCCCGATCCCGCGCACACACACGGGTCGGCGGCCTCAGGCAGGACCAACCACTGCGCGGCCCGCAGGTGTGCGCGGGATCGGGAGGAGAGAGAGGCGCTATTTCTCCTCTAGATTTCGCGCATGCGTGCGGACCGTGCGGCCCCGGGCGAGTTCCCGCGCACGTGCGCGGGCCGCGAGGCCTGTCCGCGCTCGGGATCGAGATGAGAGAAAGAGAGAGGCCGCCTTTTTCTCTCCCCTCCCAATCCCGCGCACGCACGCGGCCGCGCGGTGGACACGCCGCACGGCCGCACGCATGCGCGGGATCGGGAGGAGAGAGGGGCAGGAGTAAGATGATAATTCTAAAAATTTTTAATAATAAAAAAATGAATCTATTTGATATTTATTAAAATTTAGGGATCCGATGTTATAATTTTAAAAATATAGACATGCGTATTATTAAGTGTTAAACTTAAAGACCTGGGTGTAATTTGATGTCTAAAATTTTGAATGAAAAATTTTGATTTCCAACCGGATATCATCAGCACAAATTTTCCAAAGACTTGGCAGCCTACTCTAATATGCAGTAGTGAAGGGCAAACCTGTAATTTCATGACTGAAGAAGAACCTCCGGCTCGGCGTCGCCAGAAACCGGCGGAGCCAGCCGGAGTTTCATATACACAATAAATTGCTGTAAATCCAATTCCCATTCTAACCTAAACCTAAATCCACCGCATCCGAACCTCCGGCGATCCCCTTCTCTCGCCGTCCCACAGCCTGACGAAGCTGCCGTTAATCGCCGACCGGTCCTGGTAACGGTACCAGCCCAGATCTCCCCTCCGCCGCCCCCAATCCGTCAAACAAAATCCCTCAACTCCGCCAGAAACGCCGTTACAGATGCCGTGACTTCCTCCTTCCTCCTCCTCCCCGACCTCCTCATACTCATCGCCGGGGAAGATCCCCTCCTCTGCGACGAAGTAAGCCGTGAACCTCCTCTTCGGCGACGAATCGAAGTACTCCTCGAGGACGATTCTATCGGGTGAGGGCGCCGTCAAGATTACCGGCGAAGGAGCAGCTACGGGTGGCGTCGGACTTGGATCTGGCGACGGAGAGACGGAAGCAGCGGCGACGGAAGCGGATGTCGATCCGAGGAAGCGAAAGCGAAAGAATCCGAGGGCGGCGGCTAGGAGAGCGAGGCCGGCGGAGTAGCGAAAAAATAGGGCTTCGATAGGCGATTCGAGTACTAGCTCCATTGCCGGCGAGGGGGAAGACGGCGACGGGTGGTGGAGATTATTTATAGTGGGAAGGCAGGAGATCTGGGCCGTTGGATTTGGCCAGATCGGACGGGAAGATGCCGGGAATCGAGAATGGTTGGTGGCATTTTCGCACGGTGCGCCACACGTTCCACGTCGACCACCGGATTTGACACGTGTAACGATCATGGGCACTACTGCCATCCGAATATCCTATTTATATATCCGAATTTCATTACAGTATATTAAAATACATAATAATGCATTAATGTCTCCAAATTTAAAACTAATTGAAATTTACATACATACCCCTTAATTCATCTTGAATTACATATTAAATTTCTTATTTTTTAATTTTACAACTTCACCCCCTAAATCATCCAAAAATAATATTTTGTATATACTTATTATTAGTAATAAGTATCCAAATAATTATTATCAACAAAAAAAATCTTTTAAAAATCATGAGAAATACTTAGATATGTTATTTTTGAATGATTTAGGGGGTGAAGTTATAAAATTAAAAAATAAGGAGTTTAATATATAATTCAAGATGAATTAAGGGGTATGTATGTAAATGCCCCTAAAACTAATTATTTTTTAAGGGTAGTATTTATCAAAAATATAAGATTATTCTGAATAAACTAAGTGGTATCAAAATATATAAGAGAAAGCATAAGTGCTATCGTGAATGTAACATCTTGTAATTTAAATATAGAGATATTATTTATTTTAAGTTAAAGGAACTGCATGACTTGAGCACTCTTGAGAGGCCATTTATCTCAATATTATTCCACCACAAACAGGCTTAACTACAAAATTTTTCTCCAAATAATATTTCTACTATTTGGTTCATATAATGTTATAATATTGTATTAGAGCTGACCTCCTATAATATGATATTAGGGGTGGCAAAATGGGTCGGCGGGTCGGGTTCGGGTCGAACCCGAATCCGACCCGACCCGAATAGCCTCAACCCGAACCTGACCCATTTATTAAATAGGGTCAAAATTCATGACCCGAACCCGACCTGATTAATAACTGGGTCAGGTTGGCGGGTCGATCCGACCCATTTATAGGGTATTTTTTGATAAATGCCCAACACGAACTCTACCCGACCCGATTATGCCCAACCCGAACCCGACCCGTTTAATAAATAGGTCAAAATTCATGACCCATAGCCGAAATTTGCGGGTCAGATTTACGGGTCGGGTCATATATTGCCATCCTATATGATATAGTTCAAGGATAGTATGCTTGTGACTGAAGAGAGCGAGGATTGATTGTAGGTGATATCCTAAGAGAAGGAAATCACTGAAGCAAAGTGCAATTTTTGATAAACTTTTATGCTCCAAGCCCCGCGCAGGCGACCCGTGCAAAAACATAGTGCACCCGCGATAGGTAAAATCATAATTGAAAAAATATTTAATTTAATATTTTTGATGAAATAACAGTATTTTAAACGGAAAATATTATGTTGGACGTAATTGGAAGCTTTTTAAAAATAAATAGGGCCCTGGTGAACTATATAGTAATTATTATGAACTTGTACGGTATATTTTGACGTTTATGAACCTTTGTGGTAAGTTAGACAAACCTCAGGGGTTTAAGTGGAATTGCCCCTCTAATAAATTATATTTTGTTTTCATTGTATTATACATTTCTATAATAATTTTAGTGAGTATTAAAATAAAAAAGTGGGCAACTTCATTCCGGATTATGAGGTCAAAAAGTCATTGCAAATTAGTTCAAATTTTTTAAAAATTTTGATTTTAATTTTTAAACTTATAGAAGTGCTATCGTTTGATCTCGATTAAACTATAATTATTAATTTTTTATTATTATATAATAAATTATTCTCAATTATTAATTTTTTATTTTTTTAAAATATAATTTTAAAATATTAATATTTATACTTTTTAATTTTAAATTTTTAAAATAGAGAATGTAAAACAATCAATTTAAATTTAAAAAAAATAGTGAAAATAGAGAGCAATAATATTTTAAAATATATAAATAATTCTAATTAATTTAAAACTAAGATTTTATAATCTTAAGAATTAAAATAAAAATTTTTAAAAACTTGACACCAATTTTTATCATTCTGCTGAGGGCCGAATGTAATTTACCCTAAAAAGTTGGTTATATTTATCATCAATCATAACTATTTTAATAAAAATTTTAAAAGCTAATAAAAATGAGAAATAATCAACTAATTAATCAAGCATAGGACAAACTAATTTAACTAAAAACAGAATTGAAGTAACATTATAAATGATTCTTAATTAATCATAATTATCCAAAAATTCGACCATAAGATCGTCATTTTTTGGGATGGAAACTGGAAAGGATCGTTAATTATTTTATGGCGCAATATATATATATATATATATATAATTTTTATCAAAAAAATTATATAATAATTACTTATAAAAATTGTTTTTTACAACTTATATATATTAAATAATGGGCAAATTACACCCAAATCTTTGAGTTTAAAATTTAATAACATACAAATTTAAATTTTTAAAATTAAAACATCGGAGTCTCTGAGTTTTAATAAATTATCAATTGAGTTTTTTTTATTTTTTTTATTAAATATTTTTAAAATTACTATTATACTCCACCTCTCTCTCTCTCCTCTTGATCCACGCGCACATGCGACCCTCTGGCTGTCGCGCGGCGTGTGCAACCCGCCAGCAACCGCGCAGCCTCGCACGTGCACGTTGATCGGGAGGAGAGAGAGAGGGAAGGGATATAATAATAATTTAAAAAAAACTAATAATAAAAAATAGAAAGAACTCATTTAATAATTTATTAAAATTCAGGAACTCGGTGTTATAACATGAATCTATATATTATTAAGTCTTAAACTCAAAGACCTGTATATAGTTTACCAAAAAAAATTATTTTTATTTCAAATATTTTTTATAAATTTTAAAATAAAAAAATCACATTAACATTTATTTTAAATCTTTTTCTGCACACCCCTCTTAATTAGGCATGGATAAGAGGGAACGGATGGTTGGCGGCTGTCAGTTTTGAAGGCCTGTGAGCTCTCGTTTTTTATGCATGTATGACACGTAACGTTAACGCAAGCACGATAAACTGTTAATTATATTTTAAGTGAATATTTTTTATTTTTATTTTTTACTATTTATGCACGACTAATAAAATTATATCATACGATAATACGAGCCGCATACTCAAAAACACGCGATGATAGAGAGCATAATGGTGCGTGAGTTTTTTTGTTACTAAATCGTATTTGAATACTATAAAAAGTAAAAGCTAATCTGTTACGCTTCTGCGTGTAGAATTTTTTGGTATTAAAATACGATAAAATGATAGAAATGTATTTCAATATCAGAAAATGACTTTTTTATATTAAAATATAAAAAATTTATTTTTGTATATTAACAAATCTTACAATTATTAATATATTTTATAGTTTAAAATTTTCATGTATAAATTTTAACTCATGCAAATTAATAAGCCAAACAAAGTTCTCTTCTCAATTTGAAGATGTCTTACTCGACTCAAAGTAAATTTAACTCGTTATCAAATATCAACCCCATACACAACTATCTCAACAGAATAACGACAGAAGAAAATAATATCTTATGAAAATATATAGTAGCAAATGTTAAACAAAAATTATGACAAATACTTTTTAAATAAAATTTAAAACTTATAAAATAATTATATAAGTCCAGCAAAATAATAGTAGATCACCTGGTAAATTAGAAAATAGGGATAATTAACTACATGCCACACCATTTCATTTTATTTATACGTTACCCATTCATTCTTAGTTAATTACGCTATGCACACTCAAAACATTATAAAATTTTACATACACACACTTTCACTTGTTTTCATTATAATGAGCAATTATAATTTTTTAATAACCTAACTATAGTTAGGTTATAAAAAATCTGAACCGTTCATCATATTATTTTAAGGATATTTAAATATATTTTGAGTGAAAATCTTAAAACTTTGATGTTTAGGTTGTGGTAAGAAAAGGAAACATCCGCGATGTGAATTGATTTTAGGACAGATCAGCGCTTTAGTGTGATATCGAGGAAGAAAAAATATGTACTATTAAGGGTAAAAATGTAATTTTAATGATTTACTAATGAAATATTTTTTTTTCAAATAGATTTTGACTAAATTTTAACTTAAGTGTGTGTATGTAAGATTTTATAATGTTTTGAGTGTGCATAGCGTAATTAACTAAGAATGGATGAGTAACGCATAAATAAAATGAAATGGTGTGACATGCAGGTAATTATCCCTAAAAAATATTATATATCTAGGGGTTGTACAAAATTTATTTTTGGTTATGGTTTAATGGAATTAATAATTATTTTAAAAATGAAAATAACGTTTAATATAAAGTAGTAAGAGGAATTTTATAAAAATCAAACCTTACATTTAATAATATAATTAATTATATAATATAACTGAGAAAATATTATAGGTAACTATTTTTAAGACAAGAAATTATATTATTTTTTATTTAGACAAAAAATAGATTATTGCAATAATTGTGTAACTTTTGTATTACATCGAAAAATAAATTCTATCGAGAGTTATATGTAACTATTGTTTTAAAAATTTACTTTGCGAATTACAATTTATTAAATGAGATTATAACTTCTTCATTTTTATTATGTTTTTAAGATATAACAAGGTTCAAGAGAATTAAAAACTAAATTTTTAAATATGATATTAGATATCTTTCACAATCTTTTTTTTTTTTTTTTTGATATCGTTTACAATCATTTTTTATACAAGTTATTTTAGGAAGTACAAGTTTTGCTTCATCATTTTGAGAGTCTTAACTTGACGATAGAATATTATGAATGATTGCAGTGTTGCTTAGTGAGTTTATCAATCAATGTTTGAGCGTTATATATCATACTGTCTCGATTACAAACTCATTTCTTAGTTATATAAGTCAAGTGATTTTTCAATTAATTGATTTTTATCTCTGACTAAATCAAGAGCGTGACATCGAGTTAATGTAGTCCTTTGCTGAGATATTTATCGTATCACTAGAAGTAGTTATCCCGTTAAACCCCAACCCACTTCAGCTACTAGAACAAGTTGCTTCTCTATTAATATACACCAACTCAACACTTACCCCTTGTTCAAAATTGGTGCTGATTTTTTATTGTTACTCTTGCTAGCTAAATATCATCCTATTCTTTGATTTCGCATGTTGGTAATACCCATATTTGTTGGAGATTGACCTTATCCTTTTGTCACAATGAGCTTCAGGATATTCTAGTTAATGTATATCTCATTCTGGTTATGTTTTGTAATATAATATATGTAATACATTAATGGATATTTTTGGTCATATTGTAGGGTGTGATGTCATCATAAGATATCTTTGACATTTCTTATGTCGGAGTTATAATGTTTGATTTACTAATATTTTAGTTTATAGTTGGTCTGATGGTTCTAACCCTGCTTGGATGTTATGAGCAGTGCCATTTCTATTACTTCTCCAATATCGATTTGACGACGTGACACTCCTCAAAGAATATACTTAATTTAGGTCATAACTTATTAGCTTTTCGTTGTTGGAATATTTCAATCAACTCGCTCCCGGCTCTCTCTCAATTTCCCTTCTGGCTCTAATTTTCTTTGTAGAGTTCCACCAATTTTTCATTGAAGTTTAAACAGGTAGCTTTTAGATGTTGGGCAAAGTGAGAGAAGAGCCAAAAGCCAGAAGCCAAAAGAAAGGGAGATGCGGTGAATCCAAGAAAGAGAAAAAGCAAATAGGTAATAAAATTTATAAAAGTAAAGACACAAAGATTAACGTACAGTTTAGAGAGATCTTATATACTACATTTACGGAGTGAGCTAGAGCACAATTAATCCTCACTGAGCTAATTTAAGAAAGGGAGTCACTGAAAGGGAGTCATTGTTGATTAGTTCCTAAGAAAAAGAATACTGGAGAGCTAGGGATCTCCTTTTGATTGCAAGAGAGAAGAACGTAGGCTAATTTGTTTGAAGGAGAGGAGAGAAACTCGAAACATGACTAAGTAGATGCCAAAGAAGGAACTTTAAGTATCCGGGGGAAAAATGAAACGTTTGATTGAAAAGGAAGATTCCGACATTGATACTTCGATTATAGAACGTCTGGATAGCTCGACAATCACTACAAGAGAAAAGTTATAGGAGATGAAAGGTAGTATATATGGACACATGAATCTGGATAAAAAATAAATGTGGCATGGTGAAAATAACATAACGAAGTCCTGAAGTCGGCTATCGAAGATATCTTGTCCTAGGATTTTCAAGCTCCCAAGTCCAAGAATGCCGAATTAGAACTGGCTTCTATTTAGATTGCATGAAAATCATTTGTAAGCCAATCAAAGGTGCTTGCTAATTAAATCATAGCAGGAAGATCTATAAGCTTGCAGTTATATATCATGCATTGTATGTGAAGTTTAGTAGACTTTTTGGGCAATTAAGGACCGCTTCAATGGACTTTGACCGGCATCTAAGAGCTACCTGTTTAAACTTCAGTGAAAAACTGGTGGAACCCTACAAAGAAAATTAGAGCCAGAAGGGAAAGTGAGAGAAGAGCCAAGAGCGAGTTAATTGGAATATCCACATTTTTTTTTTATCCAGATTGTGTCCATATATGCTACCTTTCATCTTCTATAACATTTCTCTTGTAATGATTACCGAGCCATCCAGATGTTCTATATATAATCGAAGTATCAATGTCGAAATCTTTCTTTTCAATCAAACGTTTCATTTTTCCCCCGAACACTCAAAGTTCCTTCTTTGGCCATTAATAAGCATCTACTAAATCATGTTTCGGGTTTCTCTCCTCTCCTTCAAACAGATTAGCCTAGGTTCTTTTCTCTTGCAACCAAAAGGAGTCCCTATCTCTCCAGCATTCTTTTTCTTAGGAACTAATCAACAATCACTCACTTTTAGTGACACCCTTTCTTAAATTAGCTCAACGAGGATTAATTGTGCTCTAACTCGTCCCGTGAACGTAGTATATAGGATCCCTCTGAACTGTACATACGTTAATCCTTGCGTCTTTACTTTTATAAATCTTTATGACCTATTTGCTTTTTCGTTCTCGGGGTTCACCGGATCTCCCTTTCTTTTGCAAGGACTGGGTACTCAATCTAACGCCTTCCTTAATTCGATCAAATACTTTTCTACATCAACACACGCTTATATGCTTTATAGTCACACTTGACGGGGTATACATACACCACAATTCTTAGAGTGCTAGAGAAAGAAATTAAGATGAATTAATATATCATAAAATGATATATATATTAAGTAATATTTAAATTTTGAATATGCTAATTAATCTATATATAAAAAGTGTGATGGCATTGAGCTAGCACAAATAGGAACTTATAATAATCCATTGGATAAAAATATCATTCACTGATGATGAACAAATTTTCTATCCATCATGAATAATATTTTTTATCTAATGAAAAGCTAAAAGCATGCACACCTTCATACTCTACAGATCTCTTCATAGCAGCATGATCATCATCTCTTGAGAAAATCACAGAGTTCATCATGAAAATGCCCACCAGTCTCCCTCCAGCACTTCAATTCCACCAACATCCAAACTGGAAAGAGAATTAAGAAGATCAAGAAGCAGAATGCGAACAGCATGCAATTGATCAAAAAAAAATTTACCAAGATCTTATCATGAATGATCAATTAATATATAATCATGCAATCGATCTTGTTAATTACCATGGCAGATCATCAACATCTTGGAGTTCATCGTCCATTAATCTCTCCTCGAAGACGAAGCTCCCGTCTCCCTCGCTCAGCCATGGCGGAATCTCCGTCATCACCTCCTCGAACGTCCGAACCCCTTCTTCTTCTTCGCCCTCGATCGTCTTCAAGACCGCCTCGCTGCTCTCAAGATCACGTTTCTCGCTCATCGACCCGATCTCCTCGTCGCCCGTCGCCGGACGAAGCGAAGGAGACGCTGAAGGGAATTTGCAGAAGATGGGAGTTTCGATGCCGGCGAAGTTCTGGAAGTTGAGGTTTAGGCCAAGGGGCGGGTTAGAGAGAGAAAGCTTGAAGATATCCGGTGGGAAATTAATATTGATTGGGTTTTCGATGAGCGAATCCATCTGTCTAGACGTTGGATGCAATTGATCGCTGGATTTTTTCATGGCGGCGCGGTGGAGCTTCAGAGCGGCGACGATCTCTCTCCTGGCCTCCGCCATGTTCAAGAGCTTCTCGTCGTGATACGGCCGGCAGGATCGAGTCCTTCTCCTCACCTGCCTTTTGGGCCTCTGAGGAGGACACGGCGCCGGCTGTTCATCATCTCGGCTTTCACCGAGCTCGCCGGAATATTCCCGCATGATCGCCGGAGCATCGCCGGAGAGATGAGGGTCTCCTTCTACCTCCCGGCTGCTTCGCCCGAAGGTAGAGCAATCCCCCATCCCTCTCTCCCTCTCCCTCTCTCCCTCTCTCTCTCTCTCCCTCTCCCTCTCTCTCTCTCGATTCTGGAAGCGAAGTACACAAAGGTTGCAGGTTTCATACGCTTTGTAATTTATCGGAGTAGATTGATTTCTTGTTACAATTACTCTTGAGTTACTAATTTTAGCATGTCTTTAACATAGGTACAATTCACTATATATAATAGCCTTCATGAATAATTACATAAATATTATATTAAATTTATTATTTTACATATTAAATATTTGGAAAATTTACATACATAATACTGAATTCATTACAAATTACGCATTTCAATATCTTTTAGTAAATATTACACATATCACACTCTGCTTATGGGTTTTACATTTCTATTGTAACAATAGAAATGTAAAAAGAGTGTGATATGTGTAATATTTACTAAAAGATGGTGAAATGCGTAATTTGTGATGAATTCAGTGTTCTGTATGTAAATCCCCCTACATATTTTTACTTGATGAATTATATTTCTTATACCGTAAAGTATATAAAATTACCTTAACACTACAATTATAGTGAGTATAGTGTAATATTTTTAGTAATTTATGATATGTATAGTATAAAAAAATATATATGCAATATAATTTATCGAGTTTAAACATGTAATATGTAAAATAACAAATTTATTATAACATGTAAGTAATTATCCCTAAGATATATGATAGAAGATTAAAAGGAAGCACTTGAGTAAATTATTATGTGGAACTCGGAGAAGAAATTATGTTGTTAAACTCGAGTTAGGTTCGGGTCGAATTCACGGATCAAGTTTTACTAGTGACGAGTTTAATTTATTTTGATTAATTTGTTTGGTGTTTTTTTTTTTATACTAGGCCAATCTTGCTTGTCAACAATAACATTTAAGAAAACTGATGAATAATATAATTAATTACATTTTTTAAATTTATTAGTTATTAATTTTAAAATTATTTACAATAAATTAGTATTTGTTGATTATACTACTTTATCTTATAGATGCAATTCAATGATTTATTAACTTTGTCTTATATATATTATTTTATGCTAATCCTTTTCTTTTTGATCATATATGCATGATAGTCCTACATATATATATATATATATATAATTCATTTAGTTATAAAAATATATTAACTGTAATTTTTTTAATATAAAAAAAGAAAAAGTAATAAATATTTTAAGGGGTGTTTAGGATATATATTTTTTCTATTAAAAATTACGTATATTATGAAATATAATTAAGAGTTTAGATTATTTATAACCATTGAACAGGAGTACTTGATCGAGTTAGACCAAGCTGATCATATAATTTTGTGCTTGAGTTTTTCAAGTCCTTAAGGCTATGACCTAATATATATCACACGAAGGACTATCATCTTTCCCTCAAAATGTATTATTCTCTAGAAGCATTTGAACAATATTGCTACGATCGCCTATTGCCTCCACTATATGGGGTGGTAATTTACATCAATATTGATTTAACCTGTCCTGATCTGCTCTAATGGGATGAGTATCAGTTCTAACCCACACCTAATGGGATGAATATGAGTCTTATAACTAAATGGATCACTTGTAGTCACTCACCCCATTCTATTATAAAATGTGGCGGAATATGACTAAATCATATCAACCTTAACCTATAACTCACTAGTGATTAAGGGAGCATTTGGTTCATTATATATTATCTCAGTATTATGTAATATAATCTAAATATCATGACATTTAGATATCATATTTTGACTAATAATTTTATAATCTAATAGAAAATTATTTATAAATGTCATTAAACTAAACAATTATTTTCTCTAGTTAACATAACATAACATCAAAATAACATTGAACCAAACTCCCCTTAAATATTATTACATGGGTGTGTTTATTTGTAAGGTTAGATTTAAGAAGGTTAAAATTAAATTTAGAAAGAGATATTTTTTTATTTAAAGTTGGAAATGATGTGAAATAAAGTTAATTATTATGTTGGATATGTGAGAGATGTGATATAAAGTTAGTTATTATGTTGGAATATGTAAGGGATGTGATATAAGTTAGTTATTATTTTAGTAATAT
This sequence comes from Apostasia shenzhenica, assembly GCA_002786265.1. Taxonomy (NCBI): domain Eukaryota; kingdom Viridiplantae; phylum Streptophyta; class Magnoliopsida; order Asparagales; family Orchidaceae; genus Apostasia; species Apostasia shenzhenica. Next base: position 944,230 of record KZ451919.1, read on the forward strand.
GTGTAGGATGTGAAATAAATTTAATTTTTAATATTAAATTTTATGTGTGATGTGATATGCCTGGTTAAAATTAAACCAGATTAATTTTAAATTCCTAGACAAACGGGGCCATAATCTTAAAATTGAAAAACTTAAGTAAACAATATCTCTTTACTTTTATATAAAATAAATCATTAGTAATAGATTTGGGGTGGGCTGGAGTAAGGCTGGATGGGGGGGTAATAGAGTGAATATAGATTATAGAAATAAAGTAGGGTAAGAAGAGACAGAATGAGAACGAGTTTTGAGAAAAAAGGGCCAAGCAGGGTAGAGCAAAATAGAAGCAAGTATGAGATAGGTATGGATGATAGCTAGTTAAAAGAAAGTAGGGCGAGTATAATGTTTTTTAAACCCAACTTAAACCCTATCCATTGCCTTCCCTACGCTATTTAGGGTTTTTAAGTGAAGCATAAAATAAATAAAATGAAAAAAAAAATTTATGTAATAAAAAATACAAAAGCTGAATTACAGTAACTATTTTAAAGATCAATGTGAAGTATTTAAACCAATTTTGGGCATGCATATTTGGTCGCCGCACTGTTTAAATCATATCAAAGATTAAAATAATTCATTCATTGTAAAATATAAAAAAATAATATTAAATTATTTTTTATTACAAACTACACAATTTTCAAAATAAAAAATCTGTTATATTTCATATGCTACACTGTTTTCAATACATTAATCAACTTAATTAATTTCATATTCTACATAATTTTTAGCATAATTATCTTTATTTCTCATCATAATTTTCATGCCAAATTGGTCTCCTATTTTGGAATAACTTTGAAAAGAATTTATTAATCGTAAAAATAAAAAAGCAACTATAAATGATATTAAACAAAGAGTTAATAACAAAAAAAGTCCTATAGTCTAAGGCCCTGTTTGGCGCAAGGACCAAAACAGGACCAAAAATACTACCAGTTTAAATAATAATAATAATAATAATTTATTTTAATTATTCTACACAAATTTTAATATAAAAAATAATATTTTACTTCACATACTTAATAATTTTTAATAAAAATATAAACTTTATTTCACATCTTAGATCAAAATACTCGATTTAAATATTTTGGTCTAGAATGTGAAATAAAATTGATATTTTTATTTTAAATTGTTGAGTATATAAAGTAAAATAATATTTTTTATATTTGAATTTATGTAAAATGATTTAAAATATTTATTTATTATTATTATTATTATTTTTAAAATTAGTATCATTTTAGTCATGTTTTGGTCCTCGGGCCAAACAAGGCCTAAGTTTATCTGCGTTCAATTCCTTTTAATTTTAAAATTAATTAAATAGATTCTCTAATTTAAAATTATATATAAATAAGTACTTTGACATTAATAAAAAAATTCTATAGAGAATAGTTTCACTAACTATTCGCTTAATTTGATTAATTTAAATGCTAAATTAATATTTTTGGTGAAAATAAAGTATAAAATGATCTATCAACTAAAGAAAATATTCCATATTATGTATTTTAATTAATAGTAAAAAAAATTATATCTTATTTAAAATTAGAAAATCTATTTAGAGGGGCATTTGGTTCAATGTTATTTCGGTGTTATGTTATGTTATTTCGAGGAAATAATTGTTTAGTTTAATGATATTTATAAATAACTTTCTATAAAATTATAACGTTTGGTTCAATATTATCTTGATGTTATGTTATGTTATGTTATCTAAAAATAATAATTATTTAGTTTAATGATATCTATAAATAATCATCATTTCACTATAAAATTATTACTCAAAGGATGATATTTAAATTACATAACACAACACCAAGATAACAACTAATCAAACGTCCCCTAATTAAAAGATAGCATCTAAATATCATGACATATAACTTATATGACATAATATTAAGATAATAATAAGGGAGTGTTTGGTTCAGTGTTATCTCAATGTCAATATTATTTAGATGTCATGTTATCTAAATATTATTATTATTCATCAATGAACATTTGTTTGGTTCAATGTTATGATATTAGAAAATATCAATGTTATCCAAATTATTTTTATTTAGTTGAAAGTTATTGACATTATAATAACAAATTGACGGTGTTATCTTGAGATGTCGCCCGATTTAAGGTGACATCTAGATGTCAGCATGTAATGATATTTTTATAATTAATTACAATGTTATTTAAAGATATTATTAAATTAAATAATTATTTTTTAAAAATAATATAATATAATATTGAGATAACATTGAACCAAACGTACTCTAAATCAAATGTTTCTTTAATTAATTTAAAATTTAGGGAGATTTAATTGCTATCAGCACTGTCAGTATATATTGAGTGATATATACATATTTTTTTTTATTTTTATTTTTGTGTGATCATTGTAAATCCTTCATGATTGCAATGAATATGTGAGAGAAAGAGCAAGAGTCCCTTCTCTCTCTCTCTCTCTCTCTCTCTCTCTCACTCACTTACTTCTCCAATGTCATAAATATGCATGGTTTGTAATTATATTCAATTTTCAAATTTGAATCTCACTAATATTTAATTCAAATTAAATCATTTTTTTTACTTGATATGATGATATGCATGGTTTAGAGGATGTTTGATTTGTTATTATTTTAGTGTTATATTATGTAATATAAATATTATTTTTTGATTAATAATTTTATAATCCAATAAAAAATTATTTATATATGTTATTAAACTAATCAATTACTTTCTCTAGATACATAACATAACATCAAGATAACATTGAACCAGACGCTCCCTTAAAATTTTATTAATCTAGTTTTAGACTAATATTAAATTAAATCCAGTCTGTTTAAAATCATATAAATTAAAAAATAGTATTCATACATGCATATATATATATATAGTGAAATATTTTACTTTATTTATACTTACAAATTAGGAGTTTCCACTAGCCTAGACGGAATTAAGGGGGTTTACCTGGCAACTAGGGATTTCAAGTTCGAATTCACGCTATCACAATTATCAGTTGGAGTGGGAAGAAATGTAGTGTTTAGAGGAAAAGAATAAAAAAAAATTGTAGGACATGATTGCTACACTAGTAAGCATAAGTTGGTCACATTAATAAAAGACTAGACCTATGAATTCAACTTAAATCCAACTCGAGAATTTTGAATATAAGTCATGGATTTTGACTCATTTATTAAATAAGTCCAATTTAAGTTGTACATAATCGGGTTGAATTTGAGATACCTATTTATCAATATTTGTTCTATAAATAGGTCTGGTTGGCAGTTGATACAACCCATTTATTATTCCGTTCAGTTTTATTCACTAATTTTGACTCATTTTTATAAACGGGGCAGATTTGAATTGAGCTATTCGAGTTGAGTTGAATTTAGATTTCGATTAAACTCGACCCGTCAATTCATTTTTACTCTTCTAAATAAGCTTAATCAATATCTACTTGCAGACATGGCATTTCCAGAAGAAGCTACTAGAAGGGTATAGCATGCAGCAATATTATGCTGTCAAAATCTCATGAGTCCTCTGTCAGAAGCCATAACTTTTCTGTGTTAAAAAAAAAAATTTATTTACATGTCACACTATTTAATTTTATTTATATTTTATCTATTTATTTTTAATTAATTACATTATACACGCTCAAAATATTACAAAATTTTACATACACACATTTGAGTTAAAACTTAATCAAAATCTATTTGAAAAAAAAATATTCTGCTACTAAATCATTAAAATTATATTTTTATCCTTAATGGTACATATTTTTTTTTCTTCAATACCACACTAAAGCGCTGATTTGTCCTAAAATCAATTCACATTGCGGATGTCTCCTTCCTTTGCTGCAACTTAAATATTAAAGTTTTAGAATTTTCACTCAAAATATATTTAAATATCTTTAAAATAATATAATGAACAGCTCAGATTTTTTATAATCTAACTATAGTTAGGTTATTAAAAAATTATGATTACTTATTATAATAGAAATAAGTTAAAATATGTGTATGTAAGATTTTATAATATTTTGAGTGTGCATAGCGTAATTAACTAAGAATGAATGGGTAAGATATAAATAAAACTAAATTGTGTGGCATGTAAGTAATTATTCCAAAAAAAAAAAACAATTAGTTTTCTTTTTAATTTTTTACTTATAGCCAGTAGATTAATATTGATGATTATTGAGTGAATCAAAAGGAAATTAGCTAGCTAGAACTTGCTTGGAACTCGATCGAATCTAATTCTCCTAATTTTAATTAATATTAAATTAAATTGAAATCAAATTAAAATTTTTAATTTAATTTTTAACTGACATCGATCAGCACGAGATCAGATTGTTAATAGCCCTAAGTTAATTTATTCAATATAATTTATGAAAATAAATTATGAATAGTAAGCCGTAGAGAGAAAGTTGAGTAAAATACTCAAAACTCAAAACTTGATTCAGAACTCACTCATATTTTACTCAGATTGAACTCGATTTAATTTCCTTGTGATTCGAAGTTAGCTTGTCAAAAAAATATCGATTCAACTCATAATTAATTCGATATCTTTTAATTTAAATTAAGATAAACTCACTCAAATTTGTCGTGTTGTTTGCCCCCTTCTCGGAAGGGAACCCCACTGTTAAGAGGCTGACGAATGAGAAATGAAAATGCATAAACTTTTTGCTAGACAGACCTGTCCGTTTCTTTCTCTAAGCTCGTCTCCAATTTGATTTGATTTTTTTTTGTTTTAGGAGGCATTTTCGTAATTTAATATCACTGCAATGCAGTGAAATTAATAGAAAATTTTGATCAATTCACAGTGAGACAAAGGCATCAAAATATGTTAGTCTTTAGTGGGGCAAAAAATAAGTTGGGAAATGAAAATAGTTAAGATCTTTATTAGAGTAAATTGCATTAGGTATATTATTATATAAGTTTATATATTTTTTTAATTTTAATATTTGAATCCCTTAATTTTAATATAATTTATCAAATGAGATTTTTTATTTATTTTTAAAAAATTACTATTCTATTCTTCCACTCTCTTTCTCATTTCTTGTTCTCTCTTTCTATTGTCTCTCTTGCTCTCTCTCATTAGCGGAGACAACAGTGATGCTTTACCTTAATAATTTCTTTCTCTTGAGATATCACCTAGTGATCACTACCTGCCCTCTTCGACTATGAGGATCACAGAAAGATAGAAGAAGAAAAGATGAAGATGAAGATGAAAAAGGAAGGGAGGGAGAGAAAGGGCGGGGAGGGACCCCTTTGCTCGTGGACGTCCCCACCCGCTTAAGCCATATAATAATATGCCTTAAAATCAGAAAACTATGTAAATTTATCTTTTTTTTTTATCCTATGACCAAAAGAAAGAAATACATGACTATATATATATAGATGAGCTTAAGATCGAAATAAATTAAAAAAAATTATAAAATAATCTCTTATCTTATATTAGCTTACATACCAAATTTCATACAAATTAGAATCTAATTAATATATAAAAATAAAATAAATGAATTATTAAATAAATAAATAAACCCTAAAAATTGTTATGAAGCAACTGAAAATGATATTTTTTAGTGTCAAATTTATGCACATGTTGTACGTATAACTTATAATCCAACTCAATAAACACAACTCGAATTTCATCTGAACCAAACTCTGAGCCTTGCATATAGTGCTCTAAGCACATCTACTATTAAATTAACAATATTTTAATTTAATTTATATAAATTTTATTAGTATAACTGTAACACAACTGAATTTATTTTATATCTAAATATTATAATAACATTTATTTTTATTTTAATTAAAAATAATCTTACAAATGAATAATACCATAATGTATTATTTCTCCACTCTCCAATTATGTATTCTTTTGTTTTAATCTTACAAATATTTTATTTTTGAGGGATTTACATACAGGACATTGAATTTATCACAAATTAGACATTTCACCATCGTTTAGTAAATATTACGCATATCACACTCTGCTTATGAGTTTTACATTTCTATTATAATAATAGCCAACATAAGCAGAGTATGATATGCGTAATATTTATTAAATGATGGTGAAATACGTAATTATGATGAATTCAATATCTTATATGTAAATCCCCTTTATTTTTTTATTTTTTACTTCCCTCTTAATAACTAACATGCATGTCCATTGTTGGATAAGAATATTCCTTTTTCAATAATAATTCTACCAACATAGTTTTAATTTTTAATATATTATTATTAATGCATTTCATATCTCAGAATACAATCTGACAAAAAAGATGGAGTGATTGCTGATATTATCTTCATATAAAATATTTATTCCCCCCACTGGCCACTATACTATGGGCTTGTTTGGTTGGAGAATAAATTTGGGTAAGAAAAGAGAAAATATTTTATTTTATAGAATTGATGAGAAAGAAATTTATTTTAATATTGGGAGGTATGTAGGATGTGAAATAAAGTTTATTTTAATGTTGGAATTTGTGTTGGATGTGAAATAAAGTTGATTTTTAAGGTTGAAATTTGTGTTGGATGTGAAATAAAACTATTAAAATTTATAATAAATTTAAAATATTATTTTATTTTTTTGCTCATTTTTGAAGTTCATGCCAAACATGCCCTATATATGCACAAGATTATTTCTCGATCATATGTTAATTTGGAACGCAAGTGTGCTTATCGATACAATGGATTGTATCAATTAGGCTTCGTACGTACTTCCTAGATCAGTTTCGACCGTATAGAAATACGAAACTTTTACAAGCAAATACGCTTCATGCTCTTATTAATATAACTTATAGCATATTTCTACTTCCTCTGTTTTATATAATATTCCTCTCTGTTTTTCCTAGTGGTGTGCAACAATAGGCGAAAATTGAGAGCCAAACCTGGACCATTCAATTCGATTCGATTCTAATTAGGGTTATTTTGGTTCTAATTCCAAAATTTTCAGAACCAAATAATTTAGTTTTGGTTCTAGCATTTAAGAATTAGAACAAACTCGAAGAACTGATTTAATAATTAATAACTATCAAGGTTATTAATTTTATAATGAATAAACTGAATACTACAAGTCATTTTTTTTACATGCTTAGTTAGAAGCGGTTTTATTCTATTTCGTTAATACTACTATTTTATTTTTTATGACTAACATAGTATATTCATACTTTAGTTAAATTACATAAGTTTCGTTGAATACAAATACATTTTAATAATTTATTAATTTTATTATATTATTATTATTATATAATCAAAAAATTTAAAATAAATGTAAATGATAAATATTTCATTTAAATTTTATTAGATTCATATCATAATGATATGGAGTCTAAAATTGTCATCATAATTTATTATTTATTTCCTTGATTTGATACTCTTATAAGATTTATTAATAGCAAAACATACAAATTTTATGTGCACCATAAGAAAAATATTCACAAGTATATATGTCAATCATGTATGGATCATATTAAGTACGATACGATTGGTGTAATTATATAGACATATGAAAACACATCTTTGTGCTTGTAACTAGTCATATTGTGAAAGTATATATACGATTCACATATCTATATTCATCGTATGTACACATTTGTACGCACATGCATAGACAAATATGTATATATACACATGCATGTACATATATATATACTGGTCTGAATACGTGTCTTATTTAGAACATTCATTCAAATTTTATATTCCTAACAATATTTCAGTTATATAAAACTACAAAACTATCATAAGGATGCAAGTTTCGTACTCCATATGAACCAACTCCTTGGGATCTCAACGAGATAACTTTATATGTGCAGTAACATTTAATCTATTTAATTTTCTTTTGCTGTTGATCTAATTTTTTTTCTTCTCCCATAACTTAGATAAATTTTTAGTGTGACGGCTAGGGTCATCACAATGTGGTATCAGAGCGTCAGGTTGTTCATTTTCTTAATGAGAGACGTGACTGGGTAAAATATAGGACTGGAAAATACGCGAGCACAGTACCTATCACCTTTGTTTGCATTATTTGTTTGTGCTAACATATATTGTAACAAGAGAAATCAAGCTACGGATCAGGTCTCTGACAGCAATGTAGATAATGGACCACCAAGATCACAAGGAGACACAAATCAATGCCTAACACAGGTGTTGACAACTATTACTGATAGGCTGGAGGTTCTGCATAGTCGCATGCCAACAATGCCACCTCAACACGCTACCTAGGGGTACGATATTCAATGTGACGTCTTGTGTGAATATAGAGATCACAATTAATGATCGAATTTTCCCATCAGGGTTGATCATAGTACCTATCACTGAGTTTGATGTGATTTTGGGTATGGACTGGTTATCTTTTTATCGGGTTGTTATTGATTGTCGTGAGAAAAAAGTCAAACTTCGTATTTCAGGATCCTCAGATGTAGTATATTATGGCCAAGGAAGTAGAGTTCAATTGATTTCAGCTTTACAAGCGCACCGACTTGTAAGAAGTGACTGTAATTAAAACTTTATACACCATATTTAAAAATGTTTGGACTTTATGGACCATCTAGTAATTTACCATACATAATTCTAGCAGCTAGGGGTAGTTCGGTCATTTCAATAATTTAAAGGCCGCTCTGCAGGCCTGTGGACCTTATCACCGCACAGAGCAGGCCCACTGGTCCCACCGCAGTCTGATGTGACGCCCCATTGAATGATCGGCCACGTGTCATATGGACAAACCAAACATAGCCACGTGGCGGACTATGAAAGGCGGGGATAGAGGCGCCGGCACTGCGTCCTTAGACTGGAGCGCTCTGCAGCGGCAGAAAAAAACATTAACGGTAAATTACATGCAGGTACATATATTTTTAGTTAAGTTACATTTTAAGATTTACAGTAGTAATTTATGTCAAAAATAATAGAATTAGTTTTTTGAAAATAAAACATAATTGATTTAATACATCAAAGTTTTGAACATCTTAAAGCACTTTTTTATTTTTAATTTCAGGTCTTCCGGCATATATTTATGGGGATAAAGTAATCATTTTATTCTAATTAATAGATATTTAAATGGAGGAATAAAATCTAAAATGTCTGTAAAATATTAGGATTTTATTGACAAAAATTTTCAAATGTAGATTAATTTATTAGTTACCAAAAAAATGGAGATCTCTAAGTAATTCATCCAACATTTAATTTAGGCAGGTGATGGAGCTCTTGAATAAGTAAAAATTATTGGGCGTGGAGGGCGCACCGTTCGGACGCCCAATCAGAGGGTGCCACGTGTGCCCGAACCCAGCTATATGGCACACGTGGTGTCCTCTGATTGGGTTCCGGACGGTGCGCCGTCCGAACCCAATAACTTCTCCTATAACAGAGTGGTCCAATGTTTGAACTAGGGGTGAGCAAAACACTATATAACCCAAAGAGCCCATTTAATTGGGGTTTCTCTAATTAAAAGTTTTATTTTTATTTTTAAAAATATAAAATAAAAATTTATATATTATTTTATTTAAATTTAAATTTTAATATTAAATAATCACTTAATTATATATATATATAAATAATTTTTAATATAATTAATTTAATTATTTCATATTATACATATTTTTTCAAAACTTTTATGAATTTTTTTAAATTATTTTTTTTCCATCAACTAAAGTTTTCTTATATTCCACTTCACTTGTTCTCAATTTTTTTTAATTTAAAATTAATTTACTCAAATAAAAAATCATAATCAAATTAATAGCTATATAAATGTCAAGAAAAATAGAGATTTATATCTAAATTAAAATATTATATAAATTCAGCTAAGATTTATGTAAGATATAGAGATTTATATAATATATATATATATAAATATAAATACATATGTAATATGTATATATATATATATATAATTATAAATTCAGCTAAAAGAATAAATATTATACAAAATGAATATCTAAAATGTGAAATTTTTTAATTTGAGATTTTTTTAGAGGTGAAGCTTGTTTAGCTTTGTAGAATTTAGTTGCCATATAAATGATATTCATTTTTTTTTAAAATAGCATTTAGCCATCTTGTTTGGCCAAAATAATATTAAGCTGTGCTAAAATTAATTTATATTACACACAAAATTAATATTAAAATATTTTAAATCAAATAAAAACCTAATATCAAATTAAATTTATTTCATAGTTTATATAAATTTTTAAAAATTTAAGTGTACTTTATATTTTATACATGTTTAAAATATATTTTTTAAAAATAAAAATATCACAGGTACTCTTCGCCTTCACTAAAAATAACCCCATAAATTTAAGGGCAAATTATGCTTAAAATTATAACATCGGGTCCCTGAGTTTTAATAAATTATCAAATGAATTTTTTATTTTTTATTATTAAAATATTTTAAAATTACCATTTTACCCCTGCATATTCAGGCCTCCGGATCGGGAGGGGAGAGAGAATAACAGGGGTAAAACGGTAATTTTAAAAATTTTAATTATAAAAAATTAAAAAAGACTCACTTGTTAATTTATTAAAACTCAGGGACCCGATATTATAATTTAAAAAATGTGGACTGTGCGATATTAAGCGTTAAACTCAGAGATTTGGGCACTACAATAGATTTAATAGCGTTAAACTCAAAAATAATATAATATAATATTAAAATAATATTGAACCAAACATATTTGAGAATTAGGCCAAAGGCACTACAATAGATTTATTTTTTTTTATGCATACATTGTGCGTGCTTTAATTAAATTCTAGGTTAAGGCTTCGTTTGTGTGAAATATGCTTAAAGGAGATTTTAAATTCTTTTAAAATAAAAAAGAAATTATTTTAATATTATATTATCAAAGAAAATTATTTTAATTATTAAAAAATATAATAAATGTAAATTTTTTTGATTTTTTATTAAAATATATATAGAAAATAAATTAAAATAAAATTTTAAAATTAAAATTTATGTAAAATATATAAAAAATATTTTTAATGTTTTAATTTACATATAATATAAAATAAATATAAAATATTAATTAAAATATTTTTGAAAAAATTTAGATTTTTATGCCCAAATCAAATGAAGCTTATTAATTAAACATTTAAATATATATATATATGAGTGCATGGCGCCTGCTTTACTTTTTTTGCATTACATGTAATATTATACATAAAATTTAAAATTAAAATTAGCTATATTATATATATATATATTATATAATTTGAAATATAGTTAATTTTATTTTATATTATTCACATTATTTAATAAAAAATATCTACATTTAAATGTATCTTAAATTTTATTAAAATTAATATTTACAAACTATAATTTAGTGAACACAACTTACTTTTGCTCGTAGGTTGCCAAATATTTACAATTTGGTCCTTATGTATTACTATTATCATTATTTACATATACATTTATTAAAATTTTATCTTTTCCATTTTTTTTGAGATAATTATCTCCATGCCACACCATTTTACTTTTATTTATGTCTTACCCATCCATTCTTAGTTAATTACGCTATACACACTGAAAACATAATAAAATCATACATACACATATTTTAACTTATTTTTATTATAACGAGTAATCGTAATTTTTCAATAACCTAACTATAGTTAGATTATAAAAAATCTGAGCTGTTTATCATATTATTTTAATGATATTTAAATATATTTTGAGTGAAAATCCTAAGACCTTATTGTTTAGATAGCTGTGACAAAGAAAGAAGACATCTACGATGTGAATTGATTTTAGGACAAATCAGCACTTTAGCGTGGCATTGAGGAAGAGAAAAATATGTATCATTAAGGGTAAAAATAAAATTTTAATAATTTACTAACAAAATATTTTTTTCAAATAAATTTTGATTAAGTTTTAACTCAAGTGTGTGTATGTAAGATTTTATAATATTTTGAGTGTGCATAACGTAATTAACTAAGAATGGATGGGTAAAGCATAAATAAAACTAAATGATGTGACATATAAGTAATTATTCTTTTTTTTACACCATACTCTCTTTTATTTCTCCTTGTAAGCCCCTTCATTGAAATTTAAGTTTAGCTGGATAGCAAAGAGAGAATTTTCGAGGCATAGAAAAAGCTATATATTAAAATTTAATGTCTTTATACTTATTTTAAAGTTATTTTTATGTTCAAGATTAAAAAAAAGCCAAAAATTTATTTATTTTTTGGTCACTTATTAAGATTTTTGAGTCAGTTCAAATGTGCTCTAAAATTGTCTCAAATTGAAAATTTGCACCAACATACAAGTGCTGTTCATAAAAGGGATCTTAATATAATTAACCACAAAATTTATTCAAGAGGAGTTGTGCACGGCACATCTTCGATTAATGTTATCCGTTTGAATTCGAATTTTGTAGTTTTGTGCTACATTGTAAAAAAATATTTGGATAAATTATATATGAATCTTTAAGTTTAAAGTTTAATAATATATAAATTTATATTTTCAAAATTATAATAACAAAAGAATTTTTTTAATTTTTTATTATTAAATTTTTTTATAATTAACACTAAATCTCTTCTCTCTGACTCTCTTGTCATTATCATCATCAAAGTTTTCTTTATTTTTCTTTGGTGTTCTTACTATAGATTCGATAGTTTTAAAATCTTCTTTTATATCAAGAAAATTATTATGATTTTGTTGTGAAATATTATCATATATGTCATTAAGTATGTGTTTGAAAATTATTTGTTATATTTGTTCCACTTAATACATTTAGATACTTAGTTTTTATATCTATAGCATTTAAAGGACTATTTACTGGTTTTTTAATGATTTCGGACATAGTTAAAGCAAAGTGATTAGTTTGATTATTTTTTTATTGTATTTTGATCATGGTGAAAAATTGGATCTAAAGATTATAAGCATCTTTATGAACTAATCGTCGAAAGAACTTGATAGTTTGGTACCTAAGCGGCTAAGACCGATGTTCTTACCCCACCTTTTCAGGATTGTCATAACTGCATACTCCATAAATGACATACCAAGCCTAAAGGAGTTTTTGACGGCATAATTACGGAAGAACGTATGAGTTTTAACAGACTAAGTTCAAACGTTAGTTATAAAGCATGAACTTAAAATTTTCGATGCAAAGTCAATCAACCAGATCAAAATACAAAGAAGTTTTAAGCTATCATTATATAGATGTAAAAAAGTTATTTATATAAATAACAACTTACTATGTACAACGTAACTAAACTCTGATACAAGATTGAGAGAGAGAGAGAGAGGAGCGAGGCAAGAGAAAGTATTGAGAAATATTTAAGCGGATGCTTGCGGATATGGGGAGTGCTGATATGGGGAGCTTGAGTGAGCCAGCGGCACCGCTTGAGACAGCGCAAGAGAAGATAGAAAGAGGAGGGAAATAATAGTAATTGTAAAAATTTTTACTAATAAAAAATAAAAAAATGATTTATTTAATATAATTATATTAAAATTCAGGATCCTAATATTACAATTTTAAAAATATAAATTTGTGCATTCGGTGAGGAAGGTCCAACGCCGCGAGGAAGGTCTAATGCCGCGAGATCGGGGGGATCCGGCGGATAGGCCGCGGCTCTTCCTCCAATGTGCCGGAGAAGTTCCGGAACTTGCAGCTCCAGGTTCTTCCGAAGCCTTTCTGAACCTGTTGCTTCATTTTTGTCTCGCTTCCTGCTTTCGAATCTGGGTTTTACACTGCTTAGGGTTCTCGGGCTTGTGATTATCAGTAATTCTGTATTCCCTTGTGTTTCATGGCGGTGCTATCTGGTGGCGAAGGCGGTTAAATGTCCCTATTTTGTAGCTTACTGGCTGTGGTGGTGTTATTATGGTGGATGGTTACGTTTCGGTGGTGGTGTTACTTTGCACGTGAAGTTAGGTGGTCTATTGTCTGCCATTGGCAACTTTCTTCAATGTTTCTGCCATCTGAAAATCGTTTATTTATATTGTTTGGCCTTCTCAGCTGAGATGAGTTGTATCCTTCTTGGAATGACTCGCAGATGGCAGGATTTTTTCTTGCTGTTATTGTTCGTTCAGTTTGAACTTTTTTTTTTTGAAATTCGGCCGTAGCCTATAATACTATAACAGTAAAAAGATACATCAAGTACAAAAGGTTCGATCCTCGTTGAGGATCGCACAAAAATCGAGTGGGAGGGACATGCCCCTACGCCACTCTGTGTCATCGAAACAAGAAAAGGAAGCTACAAAGTCTGCCGCTCTATTAGCGGCTCTATAAACATGAGATATCTTATATGCCTTGAAGGCACAAAAAAGCTCAGCAATCTGGGCCATGGTCTTGTCGGAAGGGTGTCCTCTGGCTGTCCGGTGAAGGTCTGCAATAGTGATGGCAGAGTCGCCCTCTATCCAAATCCCGTCTATCGTATCCGCCCACTCTTGGGCGGCTGTCATCGCGATGAGTGCTCCCGTCGCTTCTGCTGTAGTAGTGGCATGAGTGTAGAGCTTATATTCAGTCGCTAGTAGAAGGTTGCCACAGTGATCCCGCAAAACCCCCCTTGCGCCTGCCGCACCGTTCTGTTTAACGGAGCCGTCAAAGTTCATCTTAATCCATCGTGGGGGCAATGAACTGTAAAGGAAGGATGTTTCTCGTGAATTCCACATCATCCTATTAAGTTATTTAACAGTTTCTAGGAGCCATGGCATCTCTTGATCTTGAGGACCAAATTCTGTGGTATCTAGCATAGTGTTTTTCCAACTACGTGATTGACATGGATTATTATGTTTTCATCAAATTCCAACTTACATGATTGGCTTAGATGAACAACTCAGCTAAATGATGGAATGCTGTGACAATATTTGTACCAAAAATAAGAATGGTATGGTGATATCTTGAGGTTACAATATTATGTAGATATACCTAAGGCATATGACTAATCAAATAGAAATGCTTGGTGATGGATTGATAGTTCAAAATTTCTTTTAGCGTTTTTCGTCGTTGCTTTCCTGATGTCATGAAATTAAATTTTCTTGAGCCCTCATTCATAATAGAATGACCAAAGGGAGAAGTTTGCTACTGCAACACTTTTGTTGCTCTTGAAGAGCTCCTTTCTCAACATAAGTTGCGGCCTTTCATTGTCTGAGCTTCAAGGGCATGTTTGTCATGTTCAATTGACCTTCTTGATGCTGTTCTTCATCACAGTTATCACGAGTTATGTAACTTTTGTGTCATTTTCCTTCCTTTTAATAACACATGTACCTTCACAGTGTAGCATTAACATTAAAAAGATTTCCTTTGTATATATCTTATTGGAGAGAGAGTTGTCTACGTTTGATTCTATTGTTGTTGTGGACCTTGACACTTGTATTTTAATGATTCAAGCTTTGACATGTACATTGCCATAAATATGCAGTGATATTAAGAAATAGGGACATTTACATAGGAGCAAACCCTTGGAAAGCATGTTGGGTCTACTACTGAAGAAGTAGTGGTTGTGTAGTTGTGTAGTAAACCAAGAGGGCAATTGCATCGAGTTGCCACTCACCAAAGGGGATGAAGTCGCAAGAGCAGCTCTGTAGAGAGACCAACATATTTAGGTAGACATCTCCTATCCATAGGTCTTTGGTGGTAACCAATTACATTCATTGACTATGCTTTTGGACTAATTGAAGTGAGAAATTGAGGTTGAAGAACATCCAGAGAATAGAAGCAACATTGTGATTTTGGGGACCATCACGGAGATGGTTGATGCGGATGCCTTTAAATCCCTTGAGTGAAATGCTTTTGTTTCTATAAAACCATAGCAAATGACCATTCATGTGATGGTATCAAGTTTAATCGCTAAGGAAAAGCCTTTAAAACCCATTCACGTAAAGATCAAGCTGGAAAAGATGGAGTAGATGTAGGCAACTAGGCATCCATTACAGTGGGGGGAAGAATCAATATGAAATCAGGTTACACTAAGAAGTCTTAAGGGAAAAGATTGCATTATCCCAATCCACACCGCGAGAGAATGATTAGGAATGCTATGATGTAGAAGATTTCAATGGCCACAACGACAAAGATTCCTGAGAACATGATTAAGAACACAATAGAGACGATTGCCGTCATGACCCCGAGAATCTTAGTTGAGGGGATCCCGGTAAAGCCACTTGGGAAGACTCGGAGGATAGCAGCTGAGGGATTCTAGGTCTCCTGGAGATTAGAGGAGCTAGTAGAGATAAAAAAAAAACTTAATTGAAAAGGTAGTTCTCGACATTAAACCTTGTTTAAAGAACATTTGGAAAGCTGGGTAGCCATGACATGTGAAAGGTTATTGGAGATGAAAAGTACCATGGACAGTCTTGGGGAAAAGGTGAAGATGTGGCATGAGACAAGCAATGAAGTCCTAAAGTCCATCTATGATGTCTTGTCTTAGGATTTCCAAACTATCAAGGCAAGATCGTTGAGCCAGAGCTAGCTGCCAACTAGGCTGCATAGAAGTTGTCAACTTCCCAATATGAGGTGCTGGCCAACTCATACGATCAGGAACGCATGCTTGTAGATATTGCTGTGAGTATGACTGAGCTCATTGCGCAATTAAGAATCGCTTGAACGGGTTTTGCTTAGCAATTTTGTGTTGCTAGGGAGGAATTTATTTAAAAGCTCATGAGAGTTAAAAAAAAAAATCAAAAGCTGAAGGAGAATGAGGAAAGAACTGGGAGAGACGTTTTTGTGTACTGTGTGTTTGATTTTCAGTAGTTTGTTTTATTTAATAATTTTCGTTGAGAACCGGCATTCAACCCCCACGAGGCTTATCTCCAACTATGAAGCATGGATACGACATGAGGACACGGGACACGACACGGCGACACGGCAATTTTCTAAAATATAGGACACGGCATGACACACCAAATATAATTATAAAATTAAAAATTTATACTTAAATATATATATATATATTAATATAATACAAACTTAAATTTTTAAGTATAAACAACTTGTAAGTAGTACTGAAGTCTCATAAAATCAAGATGAGAACTTAAGAACAAACACCGTCGCATTAAAAATATTTGAGATATAAATTTAGGGTTCACTTTGAATAAGAGAAAATACAATTTTGCTTATTAGGACAATTACAGTGAGCACAACAATAAGAGAAAGTAAGAGCTCTCGGTGTTGAAAAAAATAAAAGGTGAAGCCGGAGTTCTAAATTTTTTGTGATTGGTTCATTTTCATAAGGCTTAAGGGCAACAAAAGAGAAATAAATTCAAAGTAGAATTTGTTTTCCCAAGTCACCTCATGTGATTTTTTTTTTCATGATGCATGTATTCATCATATGAGAGTGTGCATCTCACCGAGTTGGAGCTCTTTGTGTAGCATCGAAGCACGTGGAGAGCTCTTCTCACTATAACTCCTATGTAATTCTTCTTTTCTTCTTTGATTAGTGAAAGGCTTTTTTCTTCTGCTCTACATGGTTTGTCTGATTTCTACTTAAATCTCTGTTTCAACTTCTCTCTTTTTGTAGTTTTACTATTGTGATCTTCATATTGTCATTTGTTTCGATTCTATCGAAGGTTCATTTAGATCGGTTTTTCACTGCTGTAGAACTACAACGATATGTAATGTTTATATGGAGCTCTTTAAAATCTGGAACAATATCTCTACAGCTGCTGCTGTTCAAATCGAGATAAGCCTACGCAAAAGAAGAGACAACATTACATCCTGTCTGACTATTGTTCATGAAGCCCTTGAAGATGTCACAGCATTGTTTTATGATGAGGATAGAAATGAAATCTTCACTGGCAACAAGCAAGGCTTGGTACAAGTTTGGTCAAACTAGCTTCTCAAATTCTGTTTTAATTTGGTTTTAATCTATTACTTATAGGGTTGCTGAGATAATGAGTTTTTACGTGTTGATCCATGAAATTAGAATCGTTGCAAGTAAGTCTCCGAGTTTCAAGATTTATTTTTGTCTGCAGCATATTGTAGAGCTAATGCGTTTAGTTGGCTATGAAGAATGTTATATGCACCTGCTACTTAAATCCTTATTTCCCCCTCACAGGTTCATAGATTAAATTGGGATAAAATTGAAAATCCAAAATAATATCGGAAATGATTTAAATTTCATGGATCAACATGCATGACTATTATTATCTTAAGGACTTACAACTAATTTACTCATTTTAAAATGTAAGATATCTACTAATCTCTCCTTTGGGTTAAAAGTAGGCAGCCTGATTAGTCAGAAGTTAGGTGTTGTATATGTTGATTAAACTTTAAAGGTGGAGTTTTAGTTATTTATTGACTTGTGATTAAGTTTGTAAGTGTTAACATATTTGAGTTGATGTAAGCAGGAGTGGCAGTCAGATATTAGGTGTAATACTGCTGTGTGACATCTGAAAGTCAAATTAATGATTTGCTTATTTGAGGGTTTTAAAAAGGATTTTTTGATTTAACATTTAGAATGAGAAATGAGTATATCCGAAAGAAAGTTGGTGTTGTTCCGATCGAGAATAAACTTAGATAAAGTCAGCTTAGATAGTTTGGACATATAAATCGTAAGCTGATTGAAGCTTCAGTTAGAAAAATCGAGTTATTGAATTGTGTTCATGTACAATGAGGAAGAGGGAGACCAAAAAAGACATACCAAAAAACTATAAAGAGTGATCTTAGTTTCTTAGACTTAGATAAGAATTTGTTAATTGATAGAGTGTAATAGAAACAAATGATTCATGTAGCCGATCCTACTTAGTAGGATTAAGGTTTGGTTGTTGTTGTAGCTGTTCACTGAATATTGTTGTCTGCTGATCTATAGCAAGTTAGCAACGTAATCGGTAATTAATCATATTGTCAAAAAAAGATTATATGTTGGATCATTTGCATCAAATTGAATAAAAACTAGTTTACTTTAGGTTAAAGTTTTTAATGAAGTTGTGTGATAGAATTTAGTCAATTATAATTTAGCTTACAACAACAACAACCAAGCCTTAATCCCACTAGGTGGGGTCGGCTACATGAATCCTTTGTTTCCATTGCGCTCTATCAGTTACCAACGGAATCTAAAACTATTAATCGATGTTGGGTAGTCAAACATTCACTTGGAATGACTTTACAATTTTTACAATCCAAGCGATCTCGTTTCCTTATAAGAAAATAATCAATCTGAGTTCTTGAAGTTCCATTTTTGTACGTGATAACATGCTCTTCTCTCTTCTTGAATAAATTAAGTCAATTATAATTTAGCTTATTAACTTTAAATTGAAATTTTTTATTTTGTATGCCTGTGATGGACGTTGTTTCCACGTGTCCAGTAGTGTCATTGTTTTTAGAAAAATTTATATCTGTCACTCTCAAAAATCTATTATTTTCAAGTAGTACCCTAAAATTCATTATTTTCAGGCAACATCTTCATTTTTAAGTAAATTTATAAGCAGCATTCCGCTTTTTAAGTTGCATGAAAAATAATAAATTTTGAGGGTGCTGCTTGAAAATAATAAATTTTTAGATGCGACACATATAAATTTCCTTTTTTTTTTTAATAATTTCATTGAAATTTTAACATTCTTCTCTATTAATTCATAAGAATCATTTACATGAAATTTAAGGAGACTGCATACATTACTCCCCCTTCACGTATGAACACTCTAAAAACAATATTACAGAAATACCACCAAATTTGTATACATAATTTAATTTTTTTTTTTTGTGGAGTGATTTTTTTTTTTAAGGGTGTATGTATAATCTAATTCTTATCACTAGTAAATTAGTCATTTCAATAATGGTCAGGGAGCAATACAAATGTAGAACAGAAGTAAAATATCATTTAAATACGAAATATTACATACTATACTGTCACTCAAGTAAAATTATAGAATTAGAGGGTATTTTTGCAAATATTAATTTTAAAAGCGTTTCATTGCATATCTAAAAGAACAGAATTCAGCAGCCACATATATAACTGTACATTTATTTGCAAAAAATTAAATCTAATAAAATTAATTTTAAACTTAAATGAGTATTTTTTATTGAATTATGCATGAAGTGAAACAAATTTATTATATTGAAATGTTAAAAAATATGATATAATTTAATTATTATTTTATATACATGTAAAATATAAAATAAAATTAATTTTAAAAAAATATATATTATATGAAGTATAATAATTACTATTTTTTATACTAAAATATCATTAATTTTTAATATAAAATTGTGTATGGTACAAGATGTTGGATAAA
The DNA here is from genome assembly GCA_002786265.1 of Apostasia shenzhenica. Lineage (NCBI taxonomy): Eukaryota > Viridiplantae > Streptophyta > Magnoliopsida > Asparagales > Orchidaceae > Apostasia > Apostasia shenzhenica. Next base: position 964,381 of record KZ451919.1, read on the forward strand.
ATTTAGGGATAATTATCTGCATGTCATACTATTTTATTTTATTTGTATTATCTATTAATTCTTAGTTAATTATGCTATGCACACTCAAAATATTATAAAATCTTACATATATATATTTAAATTAAAATTTAGTCAAAATCTATTTGAAAAAATATTTTGTTAATAAATCATTAAAATTATATTTTTACCTTTAATTACATATTTTTTTTCTTCTTCGATATCATACTAAAGCGTTGATTTGTCTTAAAATTAATTCACGTCGCGAATGTTTCTTTTTTTTATCACAACCTAAACATCAAAATTTTAAGATTTTCACTCAAAATATATTTAAATATCCTTACAATAATATGATGAACGGTTCAGATTTTTTGTAATTTAATTATAATTAGATTATTAAAAAATTATAATTATACGTTATAATGAAAACAAGTAAAAGTGTGTGTATATAAAATTTTATAATATTTTGAGTGTATATAACGTAATTAACAAAAAATGGATGGATAATGCATAAATAAAACGAAATGGTGTGATATGTAGGTAATTATTCTTAAAATTAAACAATATTAATTTTAAATTAATAAACAAGCATATATTCTATCAAAAACAAATTTCTCACTATAATTTAACCTTATCCTCACCAGTTGATGTCTATCTCCACACAATTAACAGCCTCTCCACAGCAAAATTCAGCTCATCACTCTTTAATTAGAACTAGCAGGTTGTTCTAATTCTAATGCATGAAGTTTTCATGCTTCAACTATCAATATGAGCTACTGAGGCTCAACAAGCCCTGCACGATATCAGGAATCACCAAGAACTGGCTGACACCTCATCTTCCCTGGTGGGTGCAGTCAAAAGAAAGGCCTGAGTGTTACAATAGAAATATAAAACCCATGAGCAGAGTGTGATATGTATAATATTTACTAAAAGATAGTGAAATGCGTAATTTATGATAAATTCAGTGTTCTGTATGTAAATCCCCCAATTTATATCTAGATCATAAACTACAAGCTTATAGCACAGTATCAGTGCCAAAGATCTCTCAAGTCGAGCACCGACCTCCCTTAATTATCTGTTCACTTTATGTAGCAATGAACTGCGAAAAAGCTGAAAGGAGTCGGTGCATCAAGATAAGGTTCATCGAATATGAGTTGTAAATTGAAAACTCAAGCTTTTTAGGATGATTTATCATAAAACTGATTCTAAATTTTTGGGATGAGATAATGGAACTATTAAATCTCTGGTTACAAACCGCTCAAAAGCTTAAGTTTGTAGCTTATAACTCGAGAATAATTTTATATTCTAACAAATATGAATTAATAATGGGAAAATCATAAACAGTGCTTTCGTGCTTACTAGCTCGGCGGGCTTGGTCTTAGTGGCTCTGATCACTGCTCTGAGGATTTAGATGAGCAATCCCTAGAAATGGCTGAGGATGAACACTAGTGGAGAAAGCCTGCAAGTTATGATTCATGAAAATGATCATGTCTACTTATCCATTAATAGTCAAAACATAAACTACTGCTGCTTAAACAGAAGGCATGGAGTAAGTTTACATATAGAAGTCATTCACATTTGGTCGAAGTGACAAACAAAGTAATGCTTCCACAATACTACTGTTTAACATTAGATTATCTGTAGGCATATCAATCCCATATTGTGTCAAACTTATCAGGTTTATTTGTGCAAATGTTGCAAAAACTCGACCGAACTAAAAACTAGTTTACTATTCGGCTCATGGTTAAATCAGTCAGACCGGTCATTGAATCAATCAAACGGGATAATTCAACATTATGTTTTAAATTCAAGAGGATAACAATGTCTACCAAAATTAGTATTAAGTGTTCACAATAACAAATTAAATTATTATATTAATCATTATTATCATAAAACAGTAAATATCCTAGAACTATATTGATTTATTACGATTTGCTCCGATTTGATATGTAATCTAGTTTTAGCATCAGTTAACAAGTTGGCAAGCCGGTCCACAGTCGAACCGATAACACCAAGCGGTCCAATCCTTTCTTTACAACGCTGACTTGTACAAGGGAAAAACTAAATTATATGCAAGTTATTTGCATTTGCTTGACCCAATAACATAAGAAACATTTCTGAAACAATGCTTACTCGTCATATTTAAGGTCATACAGATATGGATCATACGTGTTAAAGCTTTATTTAGGTCTACCTATAAATCCCATAGTGGGCCTGCCAATAGAGGTACCTAAGCAAAATGTTTCCAAAATTGTTGACTAAGCTATCTGTGTGCTTCTTGCAGCTCAAATTTTCTTTAATTGGAGTTATACTGAAGTATACACAAATGCCAAAACCTTGTATGAAATGTTGCAGCTGTTTGAACTTGCACCATGCAGAACACAGAGTCTGCTTTAAGTTCACACAATCTTAAACCACTGACTTCTTACCTTCCATTCATGAAAGTAAACAATTTACTTGCTTCCACAAGTAAGCAATTTAGTTCTACCATGGATATCGCAATTTCCCTCAACCCACTTGGTAATTATAACACTAATATGGACCTGTTTGTCTAGGAGTTTAAAATTAAGCTGGTTTAATTTTAATCAGGCATATCACATCACACATAAAATTTAATATTAAAAATTAAATTTATTTCACATCCTACACATATTACTAAAATAATAACTAACTTATATCACATCCCTCACATATTCCAATATAATAACTAACTTTATATCACATCCCTCACATATCCCAATATAATAACTAACTTTATTTCACATCATTCACAACTTTCAATAAAAAAATATCTCTATCCAAATTTAATTTTAACCTTCTTAAATTTAACCTTACAAACAAACACACCCTATATGGTTCAAACCTGAGAACTTTTGATACCCAAGCAAACTCTTTCCCCATCGGGCTAGGAGAACACTAATTTGGGATAGCTCTGAATCTAAAGTAAGAAGACCTAAACTTCAAGTACTTGCAAGTGATTAGATCTCAAATCAATCTTCATTTTGTTGTACACAATCTTACAATTATTATTCCAACTTCTATTTTAATCAATAATATTTCAGAAGTTCAAAACCACTATGGAATAACTTATCTTACGTAATTTTTCTCAGAATCATAATAGGAAGAGAATTTACAGGAAACTTTAATCACCTGACCCAAATGAGTGCTCCCATGAAAAGAATGCTGATGCAAGTCTGAGACGGGAGAATCCTACAGTCCACAAGAGTGTTAGCAGCTATGTAAACATTAAAACAAAAAACAAACTAAAGAGGGCAGTAACTATGGTAATGCCGAAGTGAAGAAATTTAACCAGGTAAATTGGAAGGAATTATCCGATAAATTTGACTTTCTAATACTAAGAGGAACGTCCCACTAGTAAAGGTGAATGCAACAAAATAAACAAACTAGCATAAGAATGCAAATAGGAGACTCACCTATGTACAACATAGGTAGTAAATACAATAAAAAAAAGGCAAATAAAGAAATTAGTAAATAAGAAAAGACCTACATATGGAAACATAAAACTTGGAAAAAAAATGAAATTCATCAAATTAAACAAAAGATTACTGCAAATTGTATATGTATCATCTATACATACTTGACTGAACTGGCTCAAGTTTTGAAAGCCTTGCTGCTGAGCATATGATGATAAAGGAGCATGCACTGAGATCGTCGTAGGAGATTTAGGGCCACAAGTCTCTTTTGCAGCCTCTTCACTGTCCCTTTGTTTTACAGTCTTTGCATTCTTTGTCCATCTCTTCAGAAAGTACTTTAATGGTAACTCTTTAATGTTTCTAAAATCAAGCACTTTTAATGCATGGCAACATTGTATTCCCATAAATTCAAATTTTTTACAATTGCATGCAACAGAACAGTCACTTGAATCAAATCTAACATAATGTTCCTTTGGTTTCTCTGTGACAGCTACTTTATACTCAGAAACTGAATCGGCTTCACCACAGCTGTACAACATGCAATCCATAAACATCTCAAACTCTCTGCGGAATATTTCAAAAACCACAGGTGTATAGAGATTGGCAGCCTGCCTTAACATCTTCGAAGGAGGAATCCTTGGGAAACTTTGGCTGGCATGGAAGTCAGCTTGTAGCTCCGAGTAACGGTGCTCATCTACCACTCTTTCATAATGCTTGAAGAATGATAAAAGATCCATCTGCGGGCTAAGGTATTTCTTCAGCACGCCACTCAAGCTTTCATTCTGAAGGGTGCTTTTTATATCGGCACAAAAAACATGACGGTTATATGCCAAGGCCCATTTCTCTCTGTCATCAAACAACTTACTTAACCACTCATTGTTTCGAAGATCATATTTATCCAACATTGTTCTCCATGCTAACAAGAAATCTTCCTCTTCTTCAAAGTCATACACACATCGACCAAAATCCTTTGCAAAAGTTTTTGATCCTTGAAAAATATGATTCAGGTGCTTAGCAGCACTCTGGTAAACATGCCACACACAAAAACGATGGCTTGTACCAGGCCACACTGAAGCTACAGCACACCCTATTGTCATCGATTGGTCAGTGATAATAGTCTTCGGCTGCTTTCCACACATAGCAATCTTGAAAGTCTCAAACAGCCACTTAAATGATTCAGCAGATTCATCGTAGAGTAGAGCAGCACCAAAGATGACAGTTTGCTTATGATGATTAACTCCAAGGAATGGTGCAAATGGCCTACCATAACTGTTAATCTTGTACGTTGTGTCGAAACACACAACATCACCAAAACAGTTAAAATCAGCCATAGATCTTTCATCAGCCCAAAAAATATTAGTCATTTTATCATCCTCATCCACCTGTATGGCATAGAAAAATGACTGGCTATCGAGTTGCATGCTTTGTAAGTATTTCAATACAGCTCCAGCATCTCCCATTTGCATAGCTTTCATGCGTTTAGATCTGAGAAAGTTTCTGTACTCCACAGGAAGAAAGTTGATGTTACGAAGACTACCAATTTGTCGTATAACAGGTTCATTGGTGGATCTTGGTGTCGCTCCAGAATCATCTGACAACTCTGCTTCTGCAGCTTGAAACTCCATTGTAATCCTTTGAGATCTAAGCAGATGTGTAGTTGACGGAGGTGCAGGCTGATGGTTATGGTCTGCCATGAATTCAGTAACACGGTAGCTGCCAGTTGGTGTGATTTTGATTGTCATGCGTGCTGGACAGCCAATCCTAGTCTCAGGTCGTGGCCTCTTCACCTCCTTAGCTCCTTTCTTGTCTTTGCGGAAGCCTTCCCTCGAGCACACAAAAGTTCTAGATCTTGTGATGTTCTCTGAGGACTTGTCTGATGAACTTTTCCTAACACTAAATCCAACAAATCCTGCATATCTGTTATAGAATTCATAAGCTTTGTCTTCACTTTCAAATTCCATGTCAATTTCTGGTGCAACTTTAGAACTTGTGTCTTCTATACGAATATCGGACTCGATCACTTTCCTCATTTTGCCCTGTTTATTCAAAGTCTAGTAACCATCATCAGAAAAGAATTAGGCAATCTCATAATGGCAAAAACAGAATCCATGCATATAATACATGACAGCAAGAGACATTCCGAAAAACCTTCAATTATACTTGACTATGCAATTGTAGCTTGCTCAAAGTTGAAGGCCAAAGAAAAGTAAGTTGAGTTCAATCCAAACTGGCAGATTGAACTTAATCAACTAACCATCACCCATGATGTTATGAATATTACCCGGAAAAACCAAGCGAGGTCTTCAGACTTTATGTGTGACAGGACATTTTGTCTACAAAGCAAAAGATATCTTCTCAAAATAATCAAAGTAGAATGGAAAAAATGAAAACTATCAAAGCCATAAGCTGTGTGTGTGCGCGCGCACGCTCGCATGGGGACAAAGTTTCAGTATCACAAGAAGAGTTTCACTAGGGGTGTACATTAATACCCGAAGAACCAAGAACCAACCCGAAACTGAACTAATGAATTTTGGTTGGGTCTAAACTGGTTCTGATCAGTTCTGGTTCTACTAGACCCATACATTTCGATTCCAAGAAGGATGTGTGTGAATTCTCATTCTGGGATGTTAAACCAAAAATTATATTTTGATGTTAAAGGTTCATTTTTTTTGAAATTCATAAATAAACTTTTAGTTGTATGTGTTCTATTAGCCCAGTCTGGATTCCTCTCTCTTTCACTATTTTCCGCTCTAACATGTTACATTCTTTCATGAAAAAAAACTTTCTAAATCGAAGCAATCTTATTAGGATATTTATTCGAAAATTTATGTATTTCACATTAAATATTATTTATTGGACCCAAACTCAACTCGGACTTGACCCAAATCCAACGGTTCAGGTATAAGTCAAGTCCATGAGTGCATGGATTGGATCCAGTTCCATGTATAGAAGAGCCGATTTGGCTCGGGTCGAGTACATAATCGGTATAGAACCAAACCGAACAGACCCACGCACACTGCAAATTTTCACCCATTAATCCTTACATTCTTGATTCAAAGTGCAAACAACATAAAGAAGTGGTACCTTTCTTATATTATTAGATATGATTGAGGTCTATCATCCCAACCTCACATATAGGAGGACTAAATCTTACCATACAACCATTTAATCTGAAAGGTTATTTATCTCATAGTACAATGCATATAATCGTAACCAAACCACAATAAGACCACTAAAATACCTTAATCAAGTAGTTATCATATAAGGATTTAGACTACCACTTTGCTTATGGTAAGTACACCATGAACAGTGAAAATTGTTGAAGGTTAAGCTGGAGAAAGAGAACACGCAGAAGAGGCAATACATTGAAATACATCTATGTACATAAAACCAAACACATTTTGGTTCGGTTTAAGCCTATAAAGCACTCAAAATAATTATCATTATTACACTGAAACAAACAAAAAGGTGTGAGCGGGTTAGAACCTAATCAGTTTATATTTAAACCCCACCAACCTGATAAACATCATTAACATACCCACTAGCTCTCAGTTTAGTCTGGACTTCGTTTTTTCTTTGTAGTCATGATATATTTGATAATATTTGATGTTAGTTCCCGTGATATGCGTTCTTTGTAAAACACATATTACGTTCATGATGAATACTCTCATGTCTACGTCAGCTAAATTTTATTTAAAGAACCATCTGTTACATGATCAGATTGATAACATTTGTGCTTCTTGTACATCTAGATTCATAGTTCAACTATAAATTGCTACAAGGTTAAATGTGCGAAGTAATTGTGGCAGAAATATGCACATAAATCTCATGTCTGAACACAAAAAGAAGCTAAGGATAATCATTCGGCACACCAGCAAAATGGATATAAAAGGTTGCTAGTCCTATGCAGAAAGTGCACAAAAGAAGACTTCACAAGTTCGAATACCTTCGTCCAGGCGATTCCACATGCATTGCATAAAGTCCTCGGTCCCTCAGGGCCACGGCGCATGTGTGGAGTAGACTTTGAACTTATACCACAACGAAGACATCTGGAGTGTTGCACGATATGGTTACTATACAGAAGCAAAGCTCAAACCCTATAATGACTGCAGCATTAATATGCCCATGTCGAAGAAAGTAAGAAAAAGCCTAGCAACAGTTGCGATTTCCTTTAATACTGAATTACAGATGAAAGATTCCGACTAATCGCATACAGATCAGACCTGAGAGATCCCTCCAAGCCATCATCCCCGTCGTTATTCTGGATTTCAGCGTCCCGCTCCTGTCCGTACTCCATGGGAGGATGGCCGCTCCCCCCATAGGCGACGCCACCGGCCGGAACCGGTGCGTGCATGACGTACGCTACTTCAGCAGCCGCCTGCTCATCGCCGGTTCAGAATTTACAAATAGAAAACAACAATGCTTTTCGGACACGAAATGGAAGGAAACCGGGAAAATTGCTTCAAAAATGGGCCTTTTTGTTCATCTTGGGGAAGATAGGAGAAAGATCTCGCTAGGGTTCCTCGTCGCCGGCGAGGGAGAAGGAGGGGCAGGATGGACGGAGGCGAAGAGGAGCCGGATCGGCTGCGAGGCTCTGACTACCGGAAACACCGCTGAGAACAACTTGCTGCCTGACACGAACCCTAATATCAAAAATCACAAGTCAAACAATTTGTTTATTAAAAAAATATTTTATAATTATATCGGGGATTATACAATCTACATATTTTTTTAAAAAATTATGGAAAATTAATTTTAATTTTATAAAACGATTACCAACATTCATTACACAAATTATATATATTAATCAAATAATAAATTTATTTATTAGCATTTTCTCAGTTATTTCTCCGTTAATAAACTCATAATTATATAAATCATAATTAATTACAAGTCAAATACCTACGTTAAAAAAAGTAGTGGCAAGAGAGAGAAGGAGAACTGACGTGTAAAAGATGATATGTAATTCTGTATATTAATTTTAAAATTACTAAAATTTGTATTTTTTTTTACAATGTATTTTAAATATTCGAAAATTAAAAACTCACACTTTTGCGCCTCGTGAGCTTTGATTTTACTGAATTTTACTAACAAAATTGTAGTATGATTAACAATTCAATCTCTGCTTAATATTAAATTGAATATTTTCGATTCGATCTAAATATAAATGAAAAGAATTTGATATTATCTTCATTTGAGCTAGATCTGTCTCATTTATTATCGATTCAAGGTAATCCAAACTAAAATTGATTTAATTTTTGACCTTCTAATCAAATCTTATTTATAAAAATATATTTATTCATTCAATCAATGTGAACTATAGCTATTCATCTTCGTATTTAAATTAAAATAAAAAAGTTAAACTATAATAAATATAATTTGAATAAAATTTATTGAGAAAATTCTAATGAAGTTGTTAAGACGAGAAACAATCAAGATTTTTTACGTGAAAAATTGGCTAGGCGGAAAAACCACGTCTCCTTTCGAGGAGGCTTAAAAAATCACTAAAATCACTTTCTTTTCTTGAGTTACAGTGTGCTCTGGATTCCTGTTTTTAAGAGATATATATACTCTGGTCTCCTCTGTCCAGTCACTTCAACCGAATAATCTACAGTTCTAGCGACGGCTCATTTAATGCCTGCAGAGGGCTACTATGTGACTTCTGCTGTACGATGTACGAGTGGTACGACCTGTCGGTGGAAAAACCTCTTTGTTTCCATAGTAGTACGGTCCTCAACGGTCAGGCGACTGTCAGTTCAAGTCTCTGGTTTTCGTCGCGACCTCTTCGGCGTCTCCTGTTCGGAATGATGTATCTCTTGTTCGTCATGGAGGACTTGTGACGTTTAATGTCGCGTAAGCTTCCACGTGGACGATCCGGATGGTGAAGCGTGGATCCTGATGCAACAGAAGTCTTTCATTAAATCTATAAAAAATAACATCGATCAAACTTTTATCTTACTAAGTGACGTCGGCTATATAAATTTTTTATTTTTATTGCGTTTTATCAAATATGTGAGATTATTTCTAACATATTAAATTCAATTACATGTATAAATATATATAAATAATTTTTATTTTTTTTAATCAATCCAATTTCAAATCATTTCAGTCCAATCCTATGCAACTTAAGATTAAATTTATAAAAATTTTAAGCCATAAAATAATAGTTAGTCTGTCCAAATTTAATTTAACTTTCGAGCAATTTTTTGATTTTCGAGCAAAATATATAGTCATAAATAAAACAACAACCGCTAATAAAACTTATGATTTTTTTATCAAATGAACTTTATGATTTTGAGGTGAAAATATGAGTTTTAATTTTTAGCAGTGCTAAATGCCAAAAAAATTAATTTTGAGATGTAAACTGCAATTTATTCAATTATTACTGCTTAAGTGTGATTGCACTAAGGTTGGACCCGAGACATGACTTCAGAGAAATTATTGGGTGCGGACCGTGCACCATTCGGACGCCCAATCAGATGCCGCTACGTGTATCTGGACCCAACTTTATGGCACACATGGTGCTCTCTGATTGAGTTCCGGACGGTGCGCCATCCTCACTAAATAACTTCTCCATGGCTTCATCAAAGACCACATAGCTAGAATTGTGGTGATGTGCCATTAACATTTCATCATTCAAATTTAAAAGAATTATTCATTTTAATTTTATAGAACTGTATCATTTGAATAATTCTCAAGAAATTACCCATTCCAATATTACTCAAATTCTAGCAAGCTTAAATACGAAGTTTCTCTTCATTAGCCTCACGATTTTGCACGAGCCTCTATCATTTAGAATTATATTATCTTTATACAATTTAAAATTTTTCTTTCTTTTTGATATTGGATGATTTATTTACATGCCCCGTAATTATTATTTATCAGCCTAAAAACTTGTCAGGAGCTGCACTTTACTTCAATGATTTTTTTTTTTTGGAATATTACCCCTTCAGCCATGGAAGTCACAGGCCCATCGGCTTTTGCCTGGCTCATCCTTGAATCACATTGTGTTGTAGAAAGTCAGCCCTGATACCATATTATAATCTCTCTCAATTTTTTTACTTTGGTTTTAAAAAATTACGTGACTTGAGTACTTTCCAAGAGGTTGCATATCTAGTACTACTTCAACCCAGTTATGTTTAACTACCAAATTTTTTATTATTAGCTTCACAACTTTGCTCTAAAATGTGCTTCTACTATTTTATATCATGTTATCTACTTATATAATTCAGGATCTCCCCTCCCTTTTTAATATGAGACAATTCATTTTTGTGCTCCTTTATTATTATTTATCAGCGTAAAAGCCTGCCAAAAGCTGCATTTTACTCCAATGGTTAAGGCTTGAAGTTTAGGATGTTGTGTTTAGAATTTAAGGCTTAATATGAGGTCTATAATTTAGGTCAATTACAAATATATTCTATCTAATTAGAGAGACTATTTTGAAAAAATTAGAAGATAATAGAACCTACTTGACATTTTTTAAATATAAAAAAATATTGTACTTTCATAGATTTATACGGCTGTTATAAATTATTTTAGGGTAAATTATATTGAGGTCTCTGAGTTTAAAATATAATAGGGGGACTTCCGTACAGAACATTGAATTCATCACAAATTACGCATTTACCATCATTTAGTAAATATTACGTATATCACACTCTCCTTATATTGCTTATGGATTTTACATTTCTATTGTAATAATAAGGAGAGTGTGATATGCGTAATATTTACTAAATGATAGTAAAATGCGTAATTTGTGATGAATTCAATATTCTGTACGTAAATCTCCCAATATAATAATACTCAGGTTCATATTTTTAAAATTTTAATATCTGGGTTTCTTATTTCTAAAATTTTTATGCCCGTGATTTTTTTTTAATTTTTATTATTAAAATTTTTTAAAAATTTAATTATAACCTCCCTTTTTCTCTATCTTTGCGTTAACAGTGAAGAGAGAGGACGGTATAATTGTAATTTAAATAATAATAATAATAATAATAATAATAATAATAATAATAATAATAATAATAATAATAATAATTTAGAAAAAAAATTAAAGGTGTTAAATTTTTAAAAATAAAGACCTAGGTATTAAAATTTTGAAAATATGGATATGGGGGTGATTTTATTCTAGACTTAGCAACCTAAGCGTAATTTATCTATTATTTTAATATAATAAATTAAAAATATTTCTCATATATACAAATATTCATTATTCATGTTGGGACATAATAAAAGGCCAGTTCAGAACTGAATTCAAGTGAAATTTGAGTGAATTGAGCTCAGCTGAAAATTCAATTTTTAATTTTAAATTGAGTTTAATAAAATTATTTTTATTTTTAAGTAGATTTTTGAGCTAAATTAAATTTGATTATAAGTCATAATATTTTAAATAAAATATTAATATTAAAATATAATATTATAAATTTAATTATATATGCCATACTATTATGTTTCCATGTAATTGCCCTAACTTATTTAAATAAATAAATCTTTTTAAAAATAGTTTTAAAAAATTAAAATATATGTATATATATTATAAATTGAAATAATTTTATTTTTAATATATTAGTTTAAGTTTAAAAACCAAAAGCCATTTGTTTGCAAAATTTAATTTTAATAAAATTAAAATTAAATTTAAATAAAAATATTTTTATTAAAAATTATAAATAATATGAAATAAAAATTAATTTTTAATATTAAATTTTATATATAATATGATATATCTATTTAAAATTAAATTAGATAATTTTAATCTGATAAACTAAAGGTCTCTTTGAATTGATTTTTATATAACTAAGGCCCTGTTTGACGCGAGAATTAAATCAGGATCAAATCAGGACTAAAATGATATTAATTTAAAAAATAATAATAATAATAATAAATAATAAATTTTAATTATTATACATAAATTTTAATATAAAAAAATATTATTTTACTTTACATACTCAATAATTTTTAATAAAAAAAATTAATTTTATTTTACATCCTAGACTAAAATTTTTGATTCAAATATTTTGATCTAAAATATAAAATAAAATATATATTTTTATTAAAATTTATTAAGTATGTGAAGTAAAATAATATTTTTTTATATTAAAATTTATGTAAAATAATTAAAAATTTTTATTTATTATTATTATTATTATTATTTAAATTAATATCAATCTGATTTGATCCTCGTGCCATGCCTAAGTAAAACCCCAAGTTTTGAATTATTTCTGTGAGATGGGACGCCATCAATAGAAATCTTGACGTTCATCAAACTAATAAAAAAAATAATCAATGAGATTTGATAAGAAATAAAATTGAATTAAAAAGATATTTATATATCATATAAAATGTTTAAATATTATTTTTTTATTTAAATGCGTGACAATTTATGATTTTAAATTAAAAAAAAATAATACGTAAATAATATTTAAATTTTTTTTTGACGTATATAATAAGTTTTTTAAAAAAATAGAAAGCTGCCATCTCTTCCCCATAGCCGTTTTTTACAGTTCTGCTCCATCTCTGCAGTAGATTTGAATCATGGCGTTGAGCATCCAACAAATCTGAGGTCTCTCGCCGGGGCGATGAGCTTCTCCCTGTATCTCACGAAGCTCGTTGGCTCGGCGCTTGGTCGCGATCGTAACATCGTCTTCTCCCCGCTGTCGATCCAGACCGCCCTCGGGCCAATCGCCACAGGATCTAAGGGAAAAACCCTAGCGCAGATCTTTCCGTCCTCCGACGACCTCACCTCTCTGTCTTCCCTGATCGTTTCATCGATCCTTGCCGACGGTTCCGCTGGAGGAGCCAATCTGGCCTTCGCCAGCGGCGTCTGGTTTGAAGCCTCTCAGGAAGGTAGCCACTACGGCCTACAAGGCCGAGGCCAGAGCATTCGATTTCCAATCGAAGGTTTGTAGTTTTCTACTTCATTTTCTTTATTAGTGATCGTAACGCTCTCTGATTCTGTGCAATGTCTGTTACATCGTTGCTTTAAACTCATTTTGGATTTCACTACAAGATATCGAATGTTCATTCTAGCTTACACGAATTTGAATGGCTTCGATCTCCTAGTCTTCACGGTGATTGGCCTCGTAGTGATTTCTTCGAGGGAATCACAACCTCCACAGAACAAGGAAATAGATGAAAAAAGCAGATTTCCTTCATAGTTTTCTTGCAGTTTTATAACTCCAATCTCACATATGAGAATGATCTAAAAATGGAAGCAAGCCAATTACCATTACAATTTAGGAGGGCTCAAATGGAAACCATAAATGAAAACATAAATGCTTCATCCATGAGAGGAAAATTTGAAATTCGAATTCACATCACTAAAGCTTAGTACCAAGTAAGAAAGGAGCTAAAAGGAATTGATCTTACAAGTCATAGTCGATATCACTAACATTCTGTGATGAAGATCGCATTACCAGCCGTCCATTTTCATCATATCGATCGAGGTTCTCGCAGGGTACCGGAAAAACAGATCCAATCACACGCCCGTTGACAAAGGAACACTGGAATATATGCTTCTTCTTGTAGGAGAGCCCAACCGACATATCGTGGAAGGTAACATCTTTCACGGGTATGTCCTCGCTGCCGTGTATCCTCACCGGAACTCGAACGCCTTGACCGTGGACCCCGTCGTAGGTGATGTTCGTGATGACAGGAATGGCCTTAGGATCGAAGTCGTCGTCCGGGTGTTCATTGTAGTCGGTTTTGATGACAATCCCGACACGAACATTGTCGAGTGTGATGTTGTGATAGATGATGCTGTGCACGTAGCCTCCCCTCCCAGGGCTGGTTTTGATTCGGACCCCACGCCTTGAGTCCCACACGTATAGATTCTCAACTGTGACATTGGAGACTCCTCCTGACATTTCGCTGCCAATGGATACTCCAGCACTGAATGACAATACAACAGTGATCAATCAGTATGTGCAAAGTGTGATACTAAAATGAACCTTTTTTTTGGATAGAAATACGAGAATGAACATGCAAAATAATTCCTTTTTCAATAAATTTCACGGTTATTAAGATGGTTCATATTTTCCTGCTTAATACATTAGTAACTTTGAATGAAATAAGATTCTCTCTCATTCTCTTCCTCTTATATTTTCCGTTCCATAACTCCTTCCTATCCTGCATTACCTGTAGTATGCAAGTTGTTTTAAGAAAGGTCACTAGATTAGAGAAACAAAGGCCATTGGAAGGACAACTAAAAGGTAATCAGAGAGGAAAAAAGACTACAAAAGGTACCTCGAGTCAAAATAAGATACATGTAATTGTAGCGATAGGACTTTTTTTAGTGCTTAGCGTAGTAATCTACAAGTTTGTCACCCAGAGTATATCAATTAAACCGTTTGAAGTAAAATAGTTTCATTTCAGACTAAGAAAAGGGCTTCCCGACACAGAGCCGGAGATTTGCTATTATGGAAGCATGATAAGAGAAGAACCTTACCTGACCATAGAACGAATAGAGACATTTCGTACAACAATATTAGTGGATGGCCGACTGTATTTGATCCCATATTGATCCCAACCACTCTTAATTGCTATACCGTCATCACCTACGCTAATGTAGCAGTTCTCTATCAAAACATTCTCACAAGAATCTGCAACATAAATGAAATTATCAAATATGGCTGGTTAAATAAAACATCAAGATATTCAGCCCCTAACACAGAAAAATTGACAATCTTTCCATATACCATATAAACGTGTAGCAGATATATATATCAACACAAAATAAGATCCTTAAACATTACAGATGATCTAAAAACTTCATAAAAAGATGATATTCAGGAAAGTTTAACAGCAGAGAATCACTTAAAAAAAATTAAAGACCTTGAATAACTGTTTACCAGGATCTATTCCATCTGTGTTGGGAGCTTCGGAAATAGGGGCCAATATTGTAACATTTGATACCGTTAGGTTCTTGCAGTCGTAAGGATGAAACGTCCAGAAAGGAGAGTTCCTTAAAGTTATGTTGGAAATCTTTATTTGCTTCGACCACATGAACTGCACAAGAGGCCCTCTTGTGTGATTAAGGCTTCTTCGTCGAAATTTTTTCCACCATGATTTGCCCTGCCCATCTATGGTGCCATTGTGACCTGCATTGATAAGTGTTACGAAAACAACTCGCAGACCATCTTTGCAGCTGTTACTAAACAGAATAGAAAATTTCGGAAGATTGGATCAGAGCTTTCATCCCTAATATCTATACATTTTGAATGAATCTGGATAAGTATGCTGTCAATTAGCCTATTCATGTGAACACCTTGAAGTTAATAATACAGAATTTGAATTTTTCTCATTTCTCTGTGATGTAAATGGGTTTGTTATGAAAAATAACACAATAAAGGACAATGAACAGGGAAGCACTATAACCTGTTATAACAACATCCACCAAATTTTGACCATGGATTAGGCTCCCATAACGAGGTCCTTTATGTTCCCTCCCGTACCCATATGATGGCAACGGAGGCATCAATGGCCATTGTTGTTCATCCTGATTCAAGAAACAGAGAGATAAAATTATCCCAGTTATTTCAGGTACATTCCATATAATATTGTTTTGGAGAAACAATAAAGAATGAATCTTTCATTATAAAACTGATTATTGAAAGAGGTCAACCATAATTGTGACTTATGCAAAGTACAGAAGTTGAAACAACACACCTATCAACTAAATGTCTTGGTTTTTAATTAAGATGATTGCTTTTACTAAACAGTTCATAAGCATTCAGGAAGCAAAAAAAATTCTTCAGGCCTAAATTTTTCTTTACTTAGGTGCTTGATTTCTTCACCGTATTAAAGTAGCCAGTCTCACTGGTAAGAAGCATAGCATATATGAAACATTAAACACTTTGAAGAGCGTAGTAGTTTCCAAACATGACCAAACAGCTAATAGGAAAGATTGAAGTAGGTTTTAGCTTGATCATACTCACCCCATGATTAGAATTAAGGAAAATAAAATTCATAAAACAGACCAACAAAGACGCTTGACAATTTACAAGTTCATATAGACACCAGATATCATGGGCATACAACTGAATCTGTACACATATAAAACCACCTCAGAAAATCACATGATTCCCAACTATTAGCTGAAGATTTCCTATGAATTCGTATTGAAAAAGCAAACCAATTTTTGGGGGCAAAAGACGGAGAGAATGACTCAGATCTGGGAACAGCTCACCTCAACACCGAGAATAACCGCACCCTCCGCAAGGAACAGAGTCATATGACTAGTCAGATTGAAAGGAGCGGTAAGCCAGCGCCCGGGCTGCACGTTCAGCTGCGCGCCTCCCCTCTTCCCAAATTTCGAGATCACAGCCACCGCTCGTTTAAAGGCCTCGGTGTTCATCGTTACTCCATCACCAACCCCTCCGAAATCGGTCAAATTGAAGGCCACCGGTCGAAGCCTAGGCAGCGCGGTGTTCGGCGGACGCCAGGCCGCCCATAGAAAGATCCGGATCCCCTCCACGGAGCTCCTCTGCCAAACGAACAAGGAGGCAAACCCTAGAATCCATAGCACAGTAAAAAGAGTCTTGTGGGCCGAGACCATAGCAAGAACCCCTCGCCGGGGATGCTGAAAGTGAAATCTCCCACTGCAAGGGAAGAGCTCCACCATGATCTAAAGAGGCACGGATCAGAAGAACAACTAGCGAACGCAGAAAATCCCCTTCGGTCGTCCTATGAGAACCCGATAAACTTGGAGAAATCGACAGATCTCCTGAATTGCTGTTGGAGGACGAGAGCAGAGTAGAGATTGGGATCGTAGAAGAGAGGCGGCAGATCCGGTGGGTGGAATGCGGATTCCGGAGCTAGGGTTTGGCCCATGGGAGTGGTGGTTTTAAAAAGAGCGGGACGTCGAAGAAGACGGAGTAGATCGGAAGGGACGATGAGGTGGGCTGATTCGAAGTCAAGAGTTGTTGGAATATTTATCTGTCTCAAAAAAAAAAAAAACATTAATATCATTAATTATATTAAATATCTTATATAATTATGATTACAAAACATCTTATATAATTTTTAATAGAAAATAGTTTATATTTTACATATATTTTAATATAAAATAATTTTCATTTTAAATATTTCATAAATATTAGAACAAAATTAGTATATCAAAAATTATCTTTATTTTTAGTTAAAAATAATCAAAAATAATAATAAACTTTAACATATTTATACATTACAATTTTATATCATTTTATTACCTATTTTATTGGATGTAACAAAAAATAACGTATAATGAAAGCTTTATTTGTGGTTTTGTATAATGCCCAAATTGATTTGAAATTAAGATTTTAGGCCATTTTTTATTATTGTGAAAAAAAAATTTATTTTTACTGATTTTATTTAGTAAAGTTTATAAATATCTTAAATAGTTTTTTTATTAAAATATTTATAGAACATGAAATAAAATTGAAATTTTATTTTAATAATTATACATGGTGTGGAATGAGATTGAGTTTAATAGTAAAGTTATACAATGTTTAAAATATAATTATATTTAAATTTTGAAATTCAAGCATGACATAGCACATAAAATTAACTTTAATTTGGCTAAAAAAAAATAGGATAAACAAATATGCACTTAAGAAATGAAACATAGGAACCGATTTGGTCTCTATATTATTTTAGTTATATTAAAGACTAAAATAATTATTTTATTATTAAAAGTTATAATAATAACATGTGATTTTGTATAACTATTAAATGACATATCGAGATAATTTAACTGTCGTCATTAGAGAACTATTTTTATATATTGAAATTAATTTAATATATACTCATTTATAAGATCCTAGAATATATCAAGATAATTCAATTAATTACTCACTATTATATTAATATTCATTGTTTATTTAAACAATTCAATTGAACATGCACTCTTATACACTTATTAGATAAGTAGTCGAGCTAATTTCATTAATTATTTACTTTTAAATAATTATTTGTTACATATTAAAGTAATTTAATAGAATAATTGCTTTTAACAACTATTATATAAAATATATCGAGAGAGATAGGTTGATTACCTCCTAATTTTGTGTGTTTCTTTGATCTAGATGTTTTATTGTTAAAATTTATAAATTATTTTAAATATTTTTTTATTAAAATATATGTATAATATAAAATATAATTAAATTTTTATTTTAATAATTATATATGATATGAAATGAAATTAAACTCAATAATTATATTATAATATTGTGATTCTTGGATGACATAATATATAAATTTAATTTTAACTTGATTAATGATAATCAGGACATGTCCTTAATGATCAAAATCAAATGAAAAGTCAAAAAAAAAAAAAACATAGCTATCAAAATTGTGGGTTTTTTGAACTCAAACTAATGAGTATTCAATCATATTAAGGCGACAAATTGTTAATAAAATACTCTTTTGAGTTGGAACTGATCAACCGAGGTTAGGTTGGAGGAAATATTATTTGATTCGGACACCTAATGTGATCAGGCGTCTGTCCGTCAATTGCGAAGAGCTATACAGGTGAGCAGGCCCTGCTCGATGTATAATATTGCAAACTGTACTGTTCTATTGGCCAACCAAACTCCTTAGTTGACCGATCGGATTGGTTATTCGCTCTAACCAAGTCTTTTGTTCAGCTACTAAACAAATAGATATTAGAGAAGCATTTATAAAAAAAAAGTAGTTCTAACTTAAAATCGCGCAAATATCAATTGAAAAAAATGTAGCTATATGTAATATTTATTATATCAAACAAATATCTATTTGATCTCAAGCTATACTTAATTTTCTTAAATAAATATCTATTTAATTTGCTAGCCAAATGGGTCATGTGGTCAGAGCTAATGAATGGTCAGATCAATTATCAGACTGTTCAGCAGCTAACCGGACGATTCGTTCAACCGCTTAGTAACTTAACATCGTTTGCAGCGTTATATGTGAAATAGAGACCGCTTACCTGTGTTGCTCTCTGCTATTGGCGAATAGACATAAGGTGATTAGGTGTTTGAACCCAATAATTTTTGAAGTTATGAAAGCACGGAAATTTTTGCACCTCCGCATCAAATTACTGTTTTATTTTTATGGCAAAAAATTTGAAAATAATTGAAATAACTAGGTCCTAAATTTTGTTTATGTAGATATCAAAATTATTTATAAAACTTTATTTTGCTTGGCTTAATATAATTATTTGAAAGAATAATATTATTAATTTATTTTTATTATGGTAAATTCCACCTATTCTCCTCTTCTAACTTTTTCTCCTTTCAATGTAAAAAAAAAAGTTTCTCTCTGATCTCTCTCTTTTATTATAAACATAATTTCACCTTTTATCTCATTATTATAATCAGGATTAATCCATATGCAATCTAATTTTATTTAATATCTACATGCAATTTTATAAAAAATTATTAGACAAATTACACCCAGGTTTTTGAATTTAACACTTAATAATGCACAAATCTATATTTTTAAATTTATAACATTAGGATTTCTGAGTTTTAATAAATTATCAAATGGGTCTTTTTTATTTTTTTATTATTAAAAATTTTTAGAATTATCATTTTATCCAATGCTCCTTTATCCAAAATTATTTTATAATTTTTTTTAAATTAGGCAATTAAATGAGAGATAATTTATTTTTTCAAATAATATAATATAATATCATAATAATATTATACTATATATCATCCTAATATCTTTGAAGTGCATGTTGAAATTAAAGAAAAGTAATTACCAAAAAGTTGAATGACTACATACATGTTCATATTAAGTTATTAACATCATTTTGTGAGCATAAATCATATGATATATTTACATTATCATTAACTAGAATTTATAAAATGAACATAAAGTTGAATATATGTCAAAAGTTTACAATAAAATATTATGGTATTTAAAATGTAAATAAAATGATCGATTTTTAATTAAAAAAATATTTATTTCAATGTTATCTTGATGTTATATTAATATTATGTCATATTATTTTGGTATTATAACATTAAAATATTTTTTAATAATAATTATATAATTTTTTTAAAGATTATTTATATATATCATTAAACTAAATAATCAGTTTTTCTAAATAATACGATATAACATCAAGATAATATGAAACTAAATGTTTTTGTTATATTATTTAGATAATTTGATATATAAATTTATTTTTTGAGTGATAATTTTATAATATTTTATAAAATTATTTACATATTTCATTAAAAGAGTTTAGTCTTTAGGATTTTTTTTTTATTTAGAAGAACTCTCACACGGAAGAGGAAAGTCTTATTCATCCAGTCTTCAGATTAGAAATGAAAAACCTAAATACAAGCTAAGAAGTAAAAATTAAAACATACTGTACTAACTCTACATTTTACAAAATAAATACAAATAATAATAAATAAGGAGTATTACTCTCTTACAAAATTTTAAAAATAGAAAGAAAAAGCAAACAAAGACAATAGGTTCCGATCAAATCTTTCATCAAGCAAGATCGAAGAGAATGTTCGCACGTCTATACCACAGTAGCAACTCCAGCAGCCACATAATATCAAGCAGTCTTTAAAGTCTAAGATCGCTGCCCCTGCGAGATGGTCGGAGTTCCAGCGGGATTGGGCGTCAGTGGCGGCCCAGAGAAATAGTTAATTAGATTGCTGAAAACAGAAGTAGGGAGCGAGAGAGATATTTTCTTTTGGAGCAATCAGAAAGAATGAGAAAGAGATAGGGGAAAGTGAAGATCGCGATCCTCTGCGCACAGAAGCAAGAGAAGAAGTGATCACAAGCTGAAATCACGTTCTCAGTGGTTTCGGCTTCGTGGCCTTAAAGCGGTTTCACATTTTTGAAGCGGATTCGAATTCATAACACGGATCTGAACTGTTTGGCCAATTAAGTTAAATGAAACAGATTTCTCTCCGTTAAAATCCGCTTGAAGCAGTCAACCGAACAGGGTAAGACGAAGAAGATGCCACGCGCCTGTAGATGATCTCGTCGCCTCTTCTCCCTCCTCCACTCTTCTGTGATTATGCTCTCTGTCTCTCTCCGTTAACGCTTGCGTCCGTTGCCGTT
Source organism: Apostasia shenzhenica (assembly GCA_002786265.1). NCBI lineage: Eukaryota > Viridiplantae > Streptophyta > Magnoliopsida > Asparagales > Orchidaceae > Apostasia > Apostasia shenzhenica. Next base: position 985,857 of record KZ451919.1, read on the forward strand.
GATCTGAGATGATCAGATCGGCGACCTATCGTCTTCTTCAACACAGCAGCGCTTCATTTGCCGGCCTACGGTTGCCGACGCCTTTTATCCGCTTCTCCGCTGAAGCTTCTTCCACTCCGCCACCTCCTCAAGATCCCGTCATTCCGACGCTGCAGGAAACTCCGGTCCACTCAAAAGTAGGAGATGATGGGGCAGACCATAAGAAGAGGAACCCTAAGACGAATCTGGGAGGCGGCTACGCGGAGGAGCAGGCGAGGGTCCTCCGCGCTGCCCTTTCCCATGTTGTAAGTTAGCTCGTATGTTGTGGCTGTTACTCATTCTTACACAACCTTGATCAAGCAATCATCCTTATCGTTTTTCGTGGATAGCCAAAACTGGGATGGAGCGAATCGGCTATGATTTCAGGCGCGAGGGATGTTGGCGTCTCCCCTTCTATTGTGGGTTCTTTTCCTCGCAGGGAGGCAGCGCTTGTGGAGGTGAAAATACTTAAAGTTGTGTTGAAATATGATTTTGTTTTTTTAACTATCCTCCCATACCTTCTATTGCAAAGTGTAGTTCGAACAACTGCATGATGGAATTTGAGGGTGAAGCTTAATTTCTATTTTATGTTTTGGTTTAGCAGAACATTGAGCTGAATGGACCACCTATAGTTGGGATTAAGGCTTTGCTGCTATTGTTATATTTTTTTGGTTCATCATACTGCATATCCACTATGAAAACCGGAAATATTGGGGTGATATTTTAAGTTTTGAACTATTTGTAGCTAGATTTGATTCTTATTTTTTGAAAACCAGTTGCTCTACACTCAACAAATAGGAGGTAAACTTTCATTGTGTTAAGAAGTGCTCAGTGCTGCTTTGTACGGTGGAGACATTGCCAACCAAATTTTTTGTATGCTTCTAATTCCTCCTTCCTTCTCTTAATGACATCTAACAACACACGTGACAATGCATTTATACTCTAACATCACACAAACCATGTTGTGTTGAAGAATAGGCATGGTTTGCTGGTGTTATTCTCAGTCAATTAACTATTTGTTTGCCCATTTTATGGGTTAAAATTAATCATATAGGTCACATTTACACAAATTTTAACGTTAGACTAACAATATTTCAAATCCTACACATATTTCAACATTAAAACTAATTTTATTTCACATCCTACATAATTTTCAAAATAAAAATGATTTTATTTCATATCCTACACGCACTTTAAAATAAACTTACTTTATTTTAAGTGTTTCACAAATTAAAAAAAAAATATATCAATCGGTAGTATAGTTAATTGAAAATAACCCCACAAACAAACGGATGTATAGTTTACCCTTATCTTCCAGATCCTGAGACAAGCTGGAACTATTTCAAAATACTTGTTGTATGTTTAATTTCTTTATTAATGCCTAATCTATTCATTTTTTTATTTATCTTCTGTTTTTTGGTTTTTCATTGTTGAAAAATGAGTACAACAGCCTGAAGAGACAGGCCAAAACTATTTCAGAATAATTATTGCATGTTTTATTTATTAACTAATGCATTATCTATTCATTTTTTTGGTTAATCTTCAGTTTTTGGTTTTTCATTGTTGAAAAATAAGTAGAACAACCTGAAGAATAATCAATTAAGCATGCACAATTATGTAACTGTTTGGTTTTATATTCGATTTTTTGTTTATCTCTTTGCTCTGCTGCTCATAATGTATTGCATGTGTATAAACATTTGTTGATCTATTTATTTTTGTACGTATGTCTAGTACATAAATTTGTACATGCATAGTTCAAAGTTACATTAATGAAGTTACACCGGTGAAATCTCTATAAGATCGAGCAAATGTTGTATCCACTTATTATTTCTTTATTGTTTATCACATATTGTATGGTCCCTTGCTACTGTTTAAATAGAAATGTATCATTATCTAAGTTGCAGTATGGTGCTGTTTTATGTTTGAAATGGAGCTTTGACAATTTGTTGGAAGACTTTGTCCGCTTGATGTTGACTTCAATCGTCTTTGTCAGAGCTTCAAAATCTTTTATTGAGAAAAGTTGTTAGTATGATTTCTCCAATTTGATATATTGATAGAGCTAAGTAGTTTATAGATCGATGTCTCTCTTACGATCAATATTTTCCCTTTTCAGTTTTTTATGGATGATTGCCTGCAAAGGCTCACTGATCGCATTGATTCTGGAGAGGAATTGAATAGTTTAATACTCAGTGATCGCCTTACAAAGCTGATTCGTACAAGGCTGGAAATGCAAGTGCCTTATATCTCAAAGTGGCCCCAGGCTTTGAGCATTCAGGTATAAGTTTCCTGTTAATCTCTTTTGGTTTCTAGATCCATACCTATCCTTGGACCTAAACTACAACTGCTAACAATAATCAAAGTTTTAAACAAGCTCAAAACTTTTTGATTTGATTTGAAACTTTCAGTTGATTTTGAATTGAATCATGAGCTGAGGGGTTTGGCTTAAGATGCACTGTGAGTTGATTTCAAGCTTCACATGGCTCGCTCAAAATATGACTTGGGTTAACTAGAAAATTTATTTAAGATATTAATAAATATTGTATATATTAGTATTTTTTAAAATTATCTGGTTGTTCAAGCTTCCATCCCAAGTATAGAGTTTTGGTTTTCAACTCAATTTTGGCTCAAACCTGAAGCTATCTCGTTTCTGAAATCTAGCTGTCTCAGAGTATCTTGGATTGAAATAATTTCAAGTTTGAGCTGGTTTAGAGCAAGTTTCAACTCAAAAGGTTTGATTTCCTTGCTTGAAATGGCCATAACATTATCCTTGACCTATGTACTCATAATCTCATGCAGGCACGACCAATGAATCTTCCAACCAGCCTTAAGCAGCGAGCTTTTCTTGTTGATGAGGTTTGGCATGCTGCTGGGGATCAAGGTTCTGATGTAGACTGGTATGTGAAGCGAACAGTGCTTGGAGGCATATATTCTACATGTGAAGTATACATGATAACCGACCGCTCTTCAGGTTTCTTATTACCATTAGTTTTGTGATACATGTTTATTTTCTATCTAGATTAAAAAATAGTGATGTGCTTAGCTTTGCTTTGGATTAACAGAGAAATTTGATATCAATTACTTCCATTTTTTTGTTTTCTTGTTCAATTTTCTATACATAGCAGAAGAAAAAAGTTAAAATTTGTTAATTTCAACAGCAAACTCTATGAAGGATCACCATTTTCTTTCTTCTTCCCCATTATTAGTAGTCATTATTGTATTTGATTACACTTCTAAAAGTTAGTATGGGTTATCTTTGCTATTGTACTTTTGTTCCATTATTCCTTGATATTACCAACAATTCGTTCAAACCTTTAAGTATTACATAGCAATGTAGGAGCTGCTTTGTTGTGTTTCTAAAGGAGGATATAGTAGTAAAATTTAACAAGGGGGCGTGTGGTTCGATCTTGATGTTATGTCATGTTATCTAGATATCTTGACATCTAGATTTCATTTTTTTAATGACAATTCTATAATATTTTATAAAATTATTTACACAGTTTATTAATCCAAATAATTATTTTCTCTTAATATTATGACATTATATCAAGACAGCATTGAACCAAATACCCCCAAGAGCTTATCTCTTGGGTTAAGAGCTGCCAATGGACAGGAGGGCTATTTTGCTGCCCGAAAAAATTACGAAATATCACAAAATTGAAAGACAAATAAATGTATAATTTTTTAAGATTTTAGGTGTGTTGATGATTGCCCCTCTTTCATGACAATTGATTGGAGGTTTGATCTCTAGTAGTCCGATACCGAAGCAACTTAATACCGAAGCAGCTTAGTTCTTGTAAGTTGCTTCGGTTATTTTAAGACAGTGGTATATAGAAGAGTTTTTTTTATTCAAGGAAAGAGGCCGCCCTGTGCACTATATTTATAGATCGAGGTGCTTTTTTTGTATTTTATTTTAATTGGTGAATTATGGGCTGATCCCAACTAGTTTGAGTCATTAGGACATTATTGCCGTTGATATTATCGTCGTCAAGAAAAAGAAATGTATGGAATATTCGATTTTTCTATTGTAACTTACAGATTTTTGCGATTCTTGGAATTTCTTGGAGCACAGAGTCAGGGATGCTTTTGACCTTAAGAAGACTCTCCAGGAGGTATCAAAAGTTTTGCCATTGCCTTATATACTTTTTCTTGGCTTTGTGATGATCTGACTAATGAATTTCTGGCTAGGCTGCTTATTTAGCTGAGGCTGTTGGCAACAGCATGGGAAACTCTGTGCAGGGAATTGTGAAGAGGCTCTTTCAAGGATGAGTATGAAATCTTTTTTTTATCAAGAGCCTTTTTTTACTTTGACAATAATAAAGCATTCTTCTACTTTTTCTTTAAGTACATGCGCTTCTCATAATTCGTTAATTTTATTTGATGTCGATGAATTCTAGGATCTGTTTGGTGAGATGATTAAATTGCAGTAATATATGAAAATATATGTCACATGTAAAAAGGTTCGCAATGTATAAGGTGATACAGGGTATAAGAGATAGGTGAGTTCATGCTAAGGGTAACCTTAGAGAGATCCACGGCTTCGCCTTTACTAATAATATAAATATCCCATTGAGATACATGAGTTATTTCGTATAATGAATACTCTTGCTACTCACGTTGAATAGAGATTCTCTATCTCTATCTCGATGCTTCTAGAAGATCCATGTGTTAACAATTTGATTCGAGTAAATTAGAATGAATTTCGATTAGTTTAATACTGATTTGAGCCATATTATTGATCTTACATCTTCAGTAAATAATTTAGATATTATCTTTTTATTTAGTAGTAATGTATGCACTTTTTCATCAAAAAAAAATGTGTTCATATTTTAATTTTTATAAGGTATTCTCCAATTATTTATGTGTACATTCAATAATATTCAAATGATTGTTGAATAATTATTGAGTTGGGAGGAAAATTGGCAGCCTAACCCTGTCAATTAGCCATTGGCATATCTGTTTCATTTTCGTCATATTTTATTGTTTCCCCAACTGCCTAATGCCTAAAAAGCCCTCCCGTTTGGTTCAATTTTTTTTTTTAAAGTCTAACATAAATTTTAAACAAAAAAATTAATTTTATTTCATATTCAATACAAATAAGAATATTAAAATTAATTTTATTTTATATTTTACATATTTTTTAATATTAAAATATTTTTTTTTTAAATTTAAAAAATATTTTTTTTTTGCCTAAAAACAAACTCAAATCAAACAGGATCTTAAGTCTGTTTAGTGTGAGGATTAAAATAATATTATTTTAAATAATAATAATAATAATAATAAATATTTTTTTAATTATTTTATATAAAATTTAATATAATTTTTTTTTTATTTTATATATATAATATTTTTATTAAAAAATATTGAGTACGTGAAGTAAAAAAATATTTTTTTATATTAAAATTTGTGTAAAATAATTGAAAAAATTTAATTATTTATTTATTATTATTATTATTTAAATTAGTATTATTTTGATTTTGATTTTAGTCCTCGGATCAAATAGAGCCTAAAAGATCTATGGGCAGTCACAGGTATGCATACCTGGGTTTTTTTGGGTTTGAGTCGGTTTTGTCCCGAATTCCAATTTGATGAGGTGCTATTCGATTCAAAAGTTTTGGGTTAATCTTTAAATAGATTGCACACCATGATTAAGATCTGACCGTTTCTTTTGACTAGAGATAAATATTTGGTACATATATATACTTTGAAACTGAAACATAACAATTTATGCTGGAGAAGATTGTCGACTTGATGGGGAGCAGACGAAGGGAAGTCGTTGACTATTAATGAGTCGAGTTTGAGTGAGTTGATCTCTCATTTTGAGTTTAATTATTCGAATTTGAGTCTGTTAAGTCATGACCATTCGAGTTTGAGTCGACTTTTAAGTTTATTTGGGCTATGTGTTTTGCTTTATGTTAGCAAAAAAAATTATTTCAAACATTATAATTATTACTATCAATATCATTAATTTTAAAAAAGTATAAATACCTTTGTAAAACATACAATAATTATTATAAATATATAACATTTAATTAAAAAATAATATTTAAAAATACTGATTTACAACTCGATTTAAATTGCATTGATTTTATTTCGAGTGAACTGACTTTAAGTAAAAAATACCTCAGTACACTTGAGCAAATTTTAAAGCTCTACTATTAAGTAAATAGTAATATAATGTGTACATTAAAGTCTTATAATAAAAAATTACATATTTATTAACTTATTTACAGAGATTATTTATTATTTAAGTTTGAATGTAGATAATTAAGGGAAAATGATTCGACCTAATTTAATTGGATTTGAGTCCAACTTATACGAGCATAAGTTATTAATATGTTAACATGAATTTAACTTGTTTAAGCGGATCTGAGTACTGGTTGGTGGGTCAATCTTATTAAGATAATCTGACGACTCATTTATCAAAATTAGTGTATTTTTAGTATTAATTTAATATTAATTTACAATAGTCAGATCAAGTAAGTATTTATTAAATGATTTGAATATAGATTTTAATATTTGACCTATTTAATAAATATATCGTTAATTTTAAATGAGTTTGAACCAAAAATAAAGTCAACTTGAAATAACTCAAAAACATTCCTAAAATCAAGAAAAAAAAACCTTTGTTGTCTAATGTGACAAATTTGTTAGTTCATTTTGATTACATCTAATATATTAGAATAAAAAAATATGAGATTGTATAATTATTTATGAGCAAATTACACCCAAGTTCTTGAGTTTAATGCTTAATAACGCACAGATTCATATTTTTAAAATTATAACATCGGAGTCCTGAGTTTAATAAATTATCAAATGAGACTTTTTTTATTTTTTTATTATTAATTTTTTTAAAATTATTATTTTATCCCTCTCCTCTCTCTCCTCCCGATCCCCGCGCACGAGCCGCATGTGCGAGGTGGGTTGCGCGGCTGCCGGCGGGTCACGCGGCTTCGCGCGTGGGCGGGGATCGGGAGGAGAGAGCGAGGCAGCCCCATTCTCTTCTCCCGATCCCCGTGCATGGGCGAGGCCGCACAGCCGCCGACAGATCCGGTGGCCGCACGATGTGTGCATCTACCCTCAGTTGGGACCCGCCAGTGGCCGCACAGCCGCCAGTGGGTCGCACACGGTGCTCGTGCACAGGATCGGGAGAAGAGAGAGGGAAAGGGTAAAATAGAAATTTAAAAAAATTTAATAATAAAAAAAATAAAAAAGGACTCATTTGATAATTTATTAAAACTCAGTAACCCTGATATTATAATTTTAAAAACGTAAATTTGTGCCTTATTAAGCCTTAAATTCAAGAACCTGGATGTAATTTGCCCATTATTTATTTATATTTTATAAATTATATTTTATATATTTGATAAATTATATTTTTCAAACAATAAAATATATAAAATTTAGTTTTATATTATTTAATTTTATAATTTTAATAATTTATGATATATGTAATATTAAAAATGATAAATTTAGTATACCACGTTCGTAATTATTTTTTCTTTTAATAGAAAAAACATGGGATTATTGACTGCATTGAAAAATATACATTCATGGCACATCAGATTTGAATATTGTTTTTTTGAAAACAATTAAATTTGAATTTTTTTATCCCGTAGGAAATGAATTTTCCGTTCCGTGGGTTCTGACAGCAATATAATTAGATGATTATAATAATTAGTTTAAATAATTAATAGGTTTCTATAATTTATTTATAATTATATTTTTATCTACACTTTTTAAAATCTTTAATTTAAGCTTCTAATAATTTTTAAAATTCTTCCCTTAGATCCTTAAAATTTTAAAAAAAAATTAAAAGTGAAACTAAATAAGAACTTAATAACTTTCTAAAATTTTAATTAAAAAATTAAGTAAAATTTAAAAAATTATAGATAAAAAATAAATTAACTACTATTTCTTTCTTACATCCAACAGCAGACGGTAGATTTGAGTCTGAAAAATGATACCAAATCCCAAAAAATTAATTCAAAAAAATTATCATCCCACCAAATAAAAATATTATCTAACAGATAAATATTTTAATAACAAAATAAAAACATTTATTTGTTGGATAATATTTTTATCCAGCGGAATGACATTTTTTTAAATAATTTTTGGATCATGAAGCTTTACTTTTTCGAATTTTTCTTCATTGTTTTCTTTGAACATAATCTTCGGATTTCTGAATACCTGCAAGATTTTATGTAGGAAATATAATATTATTGGTAAGTTTTAAATTTTTTTAAAAGAAAGAAAATAAAAAAAAGAAACAAATATATGAGCTTACCGTCAATTGTTCAACTGAACGAGTCATTAGATCTCCAAAACAATATCTGAAAAATCATTTAAAATTATTAAATGTGAAATTTTTTGTTCAATAATTGCCCATTAGACAATATGATTCCCATAAAAAAAAATTAGGAAAATCACAGCCGAGTCCTTATGTTTTAGCACATCTTTTTAGTCAATTCTATTTTTTTCAGATAAGTAAATTTATTGGATTGGTTTCTCAAAAACGATTCAACGCACAACGTATGGGTCATACATAAACATGGCTAGATTAGTTCCCAGTAAATGGGAGCAGGAGTTCTATCCAAAATCTAATGAATTTGATTCAATCAGACTCAATATTACTAAGCATTTATCCCACTAGATGGAGTCGCCTTTATTTCCATTATATTCTATTAAATAACAAGTCTTCATTTATCTTCAAATATGCAAGATACTTTTTCATAATTCTTTATTATAGCTTATTTGATCTTCCTTTTCTTTTTTTAATACAGACAAAATTCAATGACTCAGATCTCCTTACTGAGCTTTCATTAGCCTACGTGTTTATATGTCCAAATTATCGAAGCTAACTCTCCCTAAGCTTATCTTCAATTGAGACTACCTCAACCTTCTTAGGAATATACTCATTTTTTCATGCATATCCAAAGTAGAGTCAATTCTGATAACAAAACTGAGATTAAATCTGGGTCAAAACACCAATTAGATTGGATTAATTCCATATCAAGTAGACTAAAAGCCTGTAGACCAAACCAAAACCTATTTGATTAGGTTCGATGAACAACCCTAAAGAGAGTGTCATAAGGGGAAAAAAAGGCAAAGATTATGATACAACACTATTTGAATCAAAATTAACAATGATGGACCTATATGAAATATTGTAAAAAAATTGAAGCCATATGAAAGACTTTCTAAACGTGAAATACTAAGATGTAATTAAACCATTTTTAAGCTTACATTCTGAATCAGTCTTGACCCATTTGCTCCCATTTCTCGCCTGTTCTTCTCCACCGCTCCGCAAGAACTTCTTCGTTGCTGCTCGTGAAGATCTCTGAGGATGAATCTTTTTATGGAGTATTTTCCTCAAAATCTTACAAAAAAATGAAACGAATTCTTCACCAGAAGATCAATCTGAACCCAACAAGCGCGCGAATTTTTGAAATTCGAATTCAAATCTTACCTTCTCCATCCCCGATTCATGAAGCGGATCTCTCAAGCTCGGCTGCGGCGCGAATCCGCTTCTGCTGGCGAAGAACTTCTCGAGAAGGAAAGGGATCGAAGTCCTCCCGATCGCATTGCGGCCGTCGGCGGCGAGAAGCTCCTTCGCTCTGTTCAAAACGATCGCCGCGGCGTCTCCGTCTTCCGCCGTCGATCCGCCGTTGAAGAGCTTGAGTTTCAGCAGCTTGATTAGTTCTTCCACGTTCAGATCTGAAGCTTCTTGCGACGATCCCTGATCGTTCCCGAGCGTTCCGATCGAAAAGAACGCTTGCGGCCAATCTCCGAATTCTTCTTTGCAGGTGTTCTGATGGATCGAAAGGCCTGATGAATTGAACAGAAGCAATCAGAAGCAAAAATCCTCGGGAGAGCAGAGAAGAAGATCGATTACTCACGGTGAGTTGAACTTGAACTAGCACTCTTCTCTCGCCTGCCATTCATCTTGTTTTGAATCCAGCTCAAGATCTGTGGAACAAACCTTGAAATTGCATCAATACTAGAACGCCAACTTAGCATCTAGTTAAGAACTAAACAAAGTAATAAACCCTCACCCTCATTTCCCTTCGACCTCCTTCGCCGGTCCTCAACCTAAGAAGAAGAAGAAGCCGAATTGAAATGAAATGCAGGATTTCCTACCTACGAAGATGGAGAGCATAGTGCACGATTTGGGAAGATTAAATAGGAATGGAGAGAGACAGGGGATGCAGAATTCCATGGCTGTGCTTCAGAAGTTCTCTGATTTTTTTTTTTCGAAGACTCTGGTTCCCATGCAACAGTATCTTTAATCTACGAGAAATTATTGAGCTCGGACAGAATAACAGTTACAAGACGTGTGTAGAAGCGGGATCCACAAATGAGAGAAACGATAAACGATATTACTCTCTAGTCGAGCCCAATAATTCCTTATAAACAATATCAAAGTCGATGAGTTTTTTTAACAGCTTAATGGATCATCATTTTAATACTCACCACAAGTTTTAGCTGGCTTTTTGTAGCGGTGGTAATATATGACTCGACCTGCAAATTTTGGGTATGTGTTATGAATTTTAACTCGTTTATTAAGAGGGTCGGGTTCGGGTTGGGCATAATCGGGTCAGGTAGAGTTCGGATTGAGCATTTATCAAAAAATACTCTATAAACAGGTCAAGTCGACCCGCCAACCTGACCCATTTATTAATCGGGTCGGGTTGAGCTATTCGGGTTGGGTTCGAGGACCCGCCGACCCATTTTGCCACAGCTAGCTTTTGGTTCAATATTATTTTAATATTTTGATATTTAGATATCATATTTTAATAATAATTTCATATATTTTTACAAAATTATAAATTAAATAATTATTTTTTCTAATTAACATATATAAGATTAAAATAATGTTGAATTAAATACCCTCTTTGGTACTTAGCATCTCATACCAAAGATAACAGTTTTTATTTATACTTCACACGAGTCTATGTTTCTTGAAATTGAGATCGTGAGTCAAATGAAATAGATTATTGCGATGATTTCATAATATTATCTTTTAACATCTCATGCTCGTGATCTCGAGAATTTATTAAGTTGGGAAAGAGTACCATTTAGCACCCAATCATCGAGAGCCACAAGTGCAATCTAATTAGCAGGCCAGAGCACACGTAAAGTCGATGATTGAGCGTCAAATAATCCACCAAAAAGAGAGAGAAGAGAGAGAATGACATACCACCTCCGCGGTCAGGAGAGAAATAGGGCTAACAACATGAGTTAGAAGGATCTTTAAAAAAAAAAACATGGGTTAAAGGGACTAGTTTTATCTAAATTTGAATTTGACTCGACTCTTTTAGCACACCATGAATCTGACCTGATAATAAATAAATTGAAACCAAAGACCCAAACCTAATTTAATTAATATGAGTTGGCTCAACCCACCAATCTTATTAGTTTATCAAATAAAATTATATATATATATATATATTCAACCTAATAATATTTGATCTAAAATTGAACTTTTAAATAATGAATCTAAATTTATGATCCAAAATTTTAAATTTAGTTTTAGATCAAGTACAAGGGTGGGATCATAGAGAGAGATGGTGGTGTGTGGAAAATATTTTAGTTATTTAATTACTAAATTGATATTGTTGTGTTTTGGTTGTAATTCATTTACATTTAAAATAATTTTTTGTTGTAATTGAATTAACATAATGAAACTGAGCAACATGATTTTTTTTCAATAATGTATTTACCTTTTATTAATGGATGATAATATTTTTACTTATATTATAAGCATATATAAACATATTCTAGTATTTTTTTACTTGACTTTTGTTAGTAGTGTAAAGTAGGCCTAAGCCAAATTTCCAAAAAAAAAAAAAAAATGGTCAACTTGACCTAACTTATCATTAAAATATGATTTAAGACTATTTTTATTTATTTAATACCTATTTTTAAACACATTTCATCACCTTGCATGTCATTATCTCATATCAATATCAAACCATATTTTGTAATTTAAATCTAATTATGAAGGGTACATGAAACATAGATTAGACCTATAACTAGAAATTATTTGCTCCTACTATGTGTCATTTTATATGCTCATTTGATTCATTTTATCTTATTTCCTTGTATTCACATCTTTTTCATCATTATTATTATTACCTTTTTTTTATGCATGTTCTAGTTCTAGCGGAATCTTTCATCATACATCCGATCTAAATAAAGAAATGCAATTCTAGGACATGAAAGCGCCACATAAAATAAAAATGCATCATGAATTTCCTTTGTATATCTTGACAAACTGTATAATATTGAGCTATTTTATCAAAACAAAACACAACCCACTACACATAAAAATTAAATCGACAGATTACTACTCTTTCAAAAAGATACTATCATAGTGTTCATTCTAATTCTAACTCTAGTTAGTTCGAACAAAGACGTCTATTCTAATGTTATTAACGTCTTTCAAAAAAATGACTACCAATCTCTCTCTCTCTCCCCCCCCCTTCTCCTTTCTCTCAGTGATGTTGTTGACATTGTTGTAGCCTTTCTTATGACTAGCCTCCTCATCTTCAATGCCTCTATCCCTCAGGTTCTCTCCTAGATGAATGACATCACATCCACTGTGCACTCCAGCCCCGATCCTTAATGCCCTTGTGCACTCGATTCGACCTAATTCATTGATAAGGTGTTTTGAGAGCTTGCAGGCACTCCAGTAGAGGAGCTTGAATGTGAAGAGGAAAAAGCTTTGACGAGGCTAGATGAGTTATTGACTAGTATCACATAACTATATATGCTTATATATATATATATAGAGAGAGAGAGAAATACTATTCTAATTTTATTTCTTGTTGAGTTTTGAATGATAAAAGGGGGAAAGGGAGGGTTAAAATAATAATTTTATTCTTGTGATAATTTAATAAAAATATAAAAAGGTTGAATAATTATAATTATTGGAGATACTTAATAAAATTTGTTAAAAAGGCTTAACATTCCATCATTTTTGGTAGAAAAAAGAAATCTCAAAAAAATATTTTCAATTTTATGAATTTATATGAAATAAAAGATATACCTCGTGGGTTCGAATTAAGACAATTTACCCTTAACTAAAATTAATCGTGCTCTACACTCTCGACACTTCTCTCTCTTTTTCGTCTTCGAAATTTAACATCAACGATAGCTTCGCAAAAAATATGTAACTGTGAAGCACCTTAAAAATTATCTGCTTGCCCGTGATCCACATCATCCACAGATCCCCCATGCTCAATCAGATGACATAAACTCATGCACTGTATCCTCTCTTTGTCTAGTTGCTCCTCCGGCCCCACTAAAGTTTGTTGGGTCCCCGGCCCGGCCCGGCCCAGCCCAGCCCATTATTACTACTGGCCCACGAGAGTTAGATTTAGATCGACTAATTTAGTAATTTGCATGTAAAGTCAAATGACTGGATGACGCGGCAAGTTGGCTGCTAACTGTACGCTGAATTTGATATGTGTAACCCGAGTAAGGGTGGCAAAATGGGTCGGCGGGTTAGGTTCGAGTTGAACCCGAATCTGACCCGATATGAATAGCCTCAACTCGTATCGACCCATTCATTAAATGGGTCAAAATTCATAACTCAAATCTGGCTTGATTAATAAATGGGTTGGGTTGGTGGGTCGACTAGACTCATTTATAGAATATTTTTTGATAAATGCCTAACCCAAACTCTATCCTACCTGATTATGCCCAACCCGAAATCGACCCGTTTAATAAATGAGACAAAATTCATGACCCATATCCAAAATTTGCAGGTCGGATTTACGGATCGAGACATATATTGCCACATAGAGGCAAAATTCTCTGAGATTTAAAATTTTTTAATATTCTAATATTTAAAGAGTAACTGATAGAGCGCAATGGAAACAAAGGATTCATGTAGCCGACCCCACCTAGTGGGATTAAGGCTTGGTTGTTGTTGTTGTTTATTCTAATATTTAAAGAATACGTCATAAAAAATAATAATTTCAGATTGAAAATAAAAGGAATAACTTATCCATTATTTTAAGGCTATTAATTATGTTAAAAAAATACTTGAAATTTATTCAATATGAACTCAATTCAATTTTCACTCAATCTAAAGTCAAACTCGCTCAAAATAAATAAATTTATATTTGTGCTTTTGCAATATTTATTTACTTTATTTTATGGTAAACATATATATTTTAAAAGGTATATATATATATATATATGTAGAAAATTTTAAGATATAAATATATATATATGTTAATTGAATATATTAAATTTTTTATATATATTAATATAATTTATATATATATATATATATATATTTTCTAATATATTAATTTTTTTTAGTAATATATTTAACGAATAACTATACTAAAATTTTCTTTGTGATCTTTATTTTAAACGTATTGATTGTAGATTGTTTTTTTTAATTTCTATTGCTAATTCTTAGATCAGAATTGGCCATATGATTTAATTAGTTGTTTGAATAAATAAAAATATTTATATTTAATATTTTAAGTAAAAATTTAAAATTAATTAATTTTAGCTTTCATCAATCTTAAATTGGTAATAAATAATTCTAACTAAGTTTGGATCGGATAATTTTTAGTTATATTTTCATTAAAATTGAACATTTTTAAATATTTAAACTTGAGTTTACATCAAATTTCCTCGAAATTAGATTATCTACCTCGTTTGATTTGAGGTGAGATTTTTGTTCAACACAATTTCAACTATAAAAATCAACTTTATTTTACATTCAATATAATTATGAATATTAGAATTGAAAGTATTTCACATTTTACACACTTTCAAATAATAAAATAAATCTTTTTTATTAAATTTAAAAATAAAAATAAAATTTTTTATGTAAAAAAAAATGTTCGAACCAAACGAGGAGGGGCCTAAATTTTATGCATTATTTTATGCTTCATTATGGTCACGCATGTCACGCTGCCTACAATTTTTTAATATTTGTTTTTTTTTTTAAATGAGTTTGCATGGCTAGAATTTCGACTCAATTCTCAAATCTCAATAATAAAATAATCCTTCTTTAAAAATAATAATAATAAAATAATTTAATATTTTCCTAAAATATCATGCCTCTAAATTTTTTTTTACATAGCACAAAATGTTCATAAAAAATTTGTCATAAAATTAAAAAAAAGATATTAGACATATTTAAAATTTATACAATATAATTGTATAAAAACATATAATATTTTTTTAAAACTAGCTAGGAGAGAATTTCATGCGAAATTATATGATCTTATTTATAACATGAAACGCAAAACTATGAATGCTCGATGATATCTTATAGTATTTTACAATATAATCAGTCCACATATATTAACAAGAATAATACTTTACAGAATCATATAATTTTATCGTATAAAATATGATACTATAATATGCTCGCATAACAAAAATGTAATACATTATAAAGAATTTTAAGTATTTTATATAAATTAGAACGGATCTACATTAACTAAAGTTTATGTAAATAAATTCATTTTCACCACTCTTTATATTTAGAACAAAATTTGAAAGCTTATATGCCTGCATGACCCATTTCATTTTTGTATGAATATTGCATTATAAAATAATATGAAATGAAAATATTTGTGAAGTTTGTGTAAATAAGTTTAACACGTCTCATCATCTTACATAACAATACGATCTAACTATAAAATTATAAAAAAATAATATTTATTTTCCATTTAGAATCTTACTATGAAATATTAAAATTTTATATAGATTTAATGCTGTCTATCATTTTCTATAGGTATACAATCTTATTATGTAACAACTGAATTTTCGCATTTCAGCCGCCACTTCTTAATTCTAAAAATATAATTTTTATACTCGAATAGTTGAATATGATGTCATTCCACATAAAATAAAAAAATATCATTTTTGTATCCCATAAAGATGCCATGTTGTATACAATACATTTTGCAATAAACTTATAAGACTTGTTGACTGAAATAAAAGTTTACAGGACCTTTATGAATGACTCACAAAATTCAGGGACCCCATTGTGAAGATTCGATTTTATGGCGAGTTTAGCATGTGAGCTCAAATTATAGGACCTGGGTATAATTTATACTAATTATAATATCGGGCCAAGCCCATGGGCCCAATTCTTTTAGTTGCATCAAAATTCGTGACGAGTAGGCCCATTGGGGCCCACTCAGGAAAGACAAGTGTCCTGTCAGAGCGGTATTCATAACGCTGTCGGCGGCTGACGCGTGTGTCCTCTGGTCCTGTGGGCCCCACGCCAACATTATTATTATTTGGTGCAATTACATCCGGATGCTCTATAATGTAAATTCTCTAAGACTGAAAATATGTATTCTCCCTTCAAGAAATTATTTTATTTGGGTCCATTTTAATAAATTTTGACTGTTAAACTATATTTTAAATATTTTGACTGAAAATACTGTGAAAGAAATAAAATATATAATAAAAAATAAAAATTAACTTAAAAATATTCTTCGTGAACACAATGTTCAGTGAGCAATGTATTTAATCTACTATAAAATTGCTGTCGGATATTATTATTTGTGAGCATATTTATACTACTGCGTATCCCTAGTTCTGAATTATTGAGATAGAGTTACTTAAAATTATTTGATAAACTTACTAGATATCATTTGAACTTGTTTCTAAATATTTAAAATTGATTCGCTTCATGGATTTGTAGTTTTTTTATTATTATTACATAATTATCAATAGTAAAACTCCTCAATAATTTTATATTCATTTGTTAAACTATTCACTGATCTTAAATAATAAAATATAATAAAAATAATAAAAATAATAAGTAAATAAATATGTATAACATGAATTTTTATAAATCATGTTTGTAGGATAAGAAAATAATAAGTAGAATATAAATAATAAATATTAACAGGTATAACATAATTTGCATAGTAAGTATGACATCATTATGTAGACAGAATGGACATAAAATACAAATGACGAGCAAGTTTTCATTTTAATTTGTTTTATTTTATTTTTTTGGCATGTGATTTCTCATATTAAGCCTCTAGTGGCTTTTACATTTTTCGGAATTGTCACCTTCATAAATAGTCCGTTGTAGGCACATCTAATAGATGTTTTCACGTCAAATATTATGTGAGGTCTTCTATAGTGGATACGTAATCACTTGCAGACACGTATTTATTTTGGGGATTTTTTCCGGCCACGATAGTCAAAAATTGCCAATGACATCATCGCATCAAATATCAAATCATATGCTTGATCTAAGAAAAATGCATAATCTCAAATCCCAAAAAATCAAATTTAATTTTAATTTATTGTTGCGTCAAAAATCTTATATTATAATTTCATTCAATTGGCAAGTCTGTATACTTACTCAAATGTCAATTAATCTCATCGAGTACGAAGATAAGTCTGTATACATATTTGCTTACTCAAGCCTATACACTTGCCCTTTTAATGAGTGCTCACATTAAAAAACAAACAATTTTAAGTTATAATTAATTTATCTATATTACAATTCTACAAATAAAACATGAGTCAATTAGACAGTCCGATCCATGCATGAAGCGAAAAGTAGAGTTTGGAGGGACTCGAGCCACGACTTATATATAATTGTGTAAGATTAGTCCTATTTAATAACTACAATAATGTATTATATATATAGATAAATTAAAATAGGGAATGCTAAATTTCTCTATAACATTTGAATTCCTAATCTTGTGTGTTAATTTTGCTATTTGGGAATCCAACATTTTCTAATAATTAAATCAAATATTATCAGTCCTACCTAAGTTTTCTACAGCAATAAACACAAAATATTATAGCATAATAAATTAATTATTTTTGCAACTATTTTCATGACTATCACATAAATTTATAAGTATGAAAATGAAAGCAATCACAACTTTAACTAATAATTTAAGATGCTCATCATGTATTTAATGCAGAAATTCCAGCAGCATATTCAGGAATAAAAGATATCATATGAATTTAGCAAACTTAGAGAAACACGATGTATTTTATTAAAATACTCGATTGACCTCGAATCTTAAATTTATATCCTTGAATTCACTATAATTCTACATTTTTCCCCTAAAATCTAAAGAAAAGAATCGCTCCAAAGCCGCTAGATCAATGTACGCTTCTTTTCCATTTGGGCATTTCTCTCTCTCAAGGAGTCGACGGCAGTTTCTCGAAAAAAGATATAAAATGATGAGTGTGGGGGAGAAAAATCTGATTTCTCCGTGATTACTCACTTTGGGATATTTTCATAATTCTTTTTAACTTTAATTTAATGTAATAATTATGAAAATTAATGAATAATTAAATTCATTAAATTTTAAATAATCAAATTAAATTAAATTAGATCTTAATTTCAGTCATTTTAAATTTTAAATCAAATTACAAAAAATTAACATTTCATATATTTAATTTTAAATAAAAAATTTCACACAAATAAAATCAATTACATCGCAATAAAATAATTAATTATAAATTTAAATATATAACACTCGTAACTCTTTCTTCTCTTTCCAATTTTACTAATCTTTAAATCGGCAAGTCTAACGTCACTGGTTCCTCCTTGACACTAGGGGTGACAATATATGATCCGACCCGTGAATCCGACCCGTGAACCCGACCCGAACCTGACCCGCAAATTTCGGGATTCGGGTAGGGTTCGGGTTGGGCATTTATCAAAAAATACTCTATAAATGGGTCGGGTCGACCCGCCAATCCGACCCGTTTATTAATCGGGTCGGGTTCGGGTTCGGGTCATGGATTTTGACTCATTTAATAAATGAGTCGGGTTCGGGTTGAGGCTATTCGGGTCGGGTCGGGTCGGATTCGGGTTCGACCCGAACTCGACCCGCCGACCCATTTTGCCACCCCTACTCGACACTTGAGTGAATTAGCGCATTTTCATGTCAACAAATATGACTGAGGCACGATTGTACGCCATTTATATCTATCGAGATAAAGTATATCGAAATCATGTTAATTTCAATTTGAATCAAAGTTAAAGAGATCTATTAGGAAAACTTCAATGCTACTTTCTAATTTGAAGTTGAGCACATTTAATTTACTACCTCTAAAATAGTAAATATTTGTATTTTATTTCAAATCACAAGTAAATCTCGAGATGAGAACTTCCCAAAGAGCAAATCTTGTTCATCAAATTGAATTAAATTTACTTTTCAAAAAAAAATTGAATTAAATTTAACTTTTTTAACATTAATATCATCAAAAGCACTCTTAGAATTAATCACACAATAACCTATGTTGAAAATCCCTTATATTTTAATTGCACTTGCATGAAAGAAGCAAAACGGTAGTAATCTCCAAGGCCTCATACAGCTGTGATCGAATATCAACGTATGTTAATATTTTTGGATATTCGAAGAAAACGATCTTTAAATTTACGCGGAGTAACCTCAAATTTATGTAAAGGGTAGATTGCAAGTAGGTTCTTGTTGTTTGATCATATGTGTAAGTAGGTCTAACTTTTTAAAAATTGCTCGAATTAGTTCATTAGTTTTAGGTAATGTGCAACCAGGTCTAAAATTTAGATTTGACAGTAAAAAAATATATGAAATGTCATTTCAAATCTAAATTTTGGACCTAATTGCATATTACTTAAAACTAATAGACCAATTTGAGCAATTTTCAAAAAGTTGGACCTACTTATACATACGATCAAACAACAGGGACCTATAAATAAATATAAGCAAAATAATTTCTCAAGATAAGCTACTTTTTGGTTGATATTGCCTGCTTTTACTCGAGAACCGCTCAATTTTTAAAATGCATCTACTATGAGTGTGCCCTCGTATGTACTCGAAAGTGAGAGTTTTTTTGGTTCGGGGGGTGTTCATGGCTCGGCGCCTAATCACTAAGCATTGAACTGCTCGAAGCCCGGACTCGAAATTTTTTCATTACAGGCTGCTCTCCGCTCTCTGTATCAGATCTAAATGTAGTTCACATAAAATTTTAAAGGGATAATTACCTACATGCCACACAATTTAGTTTTATTTATGCCTTACCCATCCATTCTTAGTTAATTACACTATGCACACTCAAACATTACAAAATCTTACATACACACATTTGAGTTAAAAATTAATCAAAATCTATTTGAAAAAAATATTCTGTTAGTAAATCATTAAAATTATATTTTTACTCTTAATGATACATATTTTTCTCTTCCTTAATATTACACTAAAGTGCTGATTTGTCCTAAAATTAATTCACGTCGCGGATGTTTCTTTCCTTTGCCGCCACCTAAACATTAAGGTTTTAGAATTTTCACTCAAAATATATTTAAATATCCTTAAAATAATATGATGAACGACTCAAATTTTTTGTAATCTAATTATAATTAAGTTATTGAAAAATTATGATTACTCATTATAATAAAAATAAGTTAAAATGTGTGTATGTAAGATTTTATAATATTTTGAGTGTGCATAGCGTAATTAACTAAGAATGGATGGATAAGGCAGGTAATTATCCCAATTTTAAAATACGTATATAATGTTTCTTTTTCTGATCTACTAGATCAAGAATTATAAATTATATTCAATACTCTTCACCTCGAGGACAATTTAATTTGATCAGAATTTTTTTTTACTGTTGAAATATACTTAATATATATTTTTATTTTACAATGGTTTTCAAAAGATATTTTGAAACTATTATAAAAAAAAAAATTTGAAACGTTATAGTTGGGTCCCTTAGATATATATAGATATCAAACTTATTTAACATTGTATTGTTTTTTTAAGACATAATTTATTAATAGTAATATTATAAGATTTCACATCTAGATCCTCCAAGTTTGTACAATATATAGTTGAATTATATATAGATTCTCAAAGTTTAGTCCATTTTTCACGTAAGTACTTTTTCTTGAATTATTTCATATTTAACGTAATTGGGTTAAGTAGTCTCCTATTCCATGCAAATTCACAAAATTAAAAATATATCATTTAAGTCTCCTCCGCTCAACATTTTTGTCACGTGAGTTCCTTTTTAAGAATATAATTAAATTTGATCATTAAATTACTATTTAAAAAAATTAAAATAGAAAAATTTAAATGACATTTTCATTCTTATACACTTGCATAACTTCAAGATTCGTTTTTTCTTCATGCTCAATTTGATTTATAAAATTTGACGTATATAAATTCAGTTGTGTAAGCTTGTACATATACAATATAGATTTTTTCGGAGAGCATTTATATACACGTTACATAAAATTTTAAATATTATACTGTTATTTAAATTTTATAAGGAGAGTGATATGTAGGTAATATTTAATTTTTTTTAAAAATATTAAGTAATTATCTATTTTTTTTAGTAAAATACGTGATACGGTATAATAACCTTTGCACTTATTCTCTCTCCTTTTTCTTCTAGAGGGAGAGGTGGTGAAGTGTTGAGAGTGAGAAGATGATATTTAATTTAAATGTATATGTTTATTATGGTAATCTCAAAATAAAATTAGCAAATATTTACTAATAATAGGGGGGAACATAGCATGTGGCTTCTAATAATGGAAACTATGCAGCAATTTCAATGGGATTTGGAGGCTCAACAGAGAGAATAAAAATTTCCTGAAATGGAAAGTCATGAGGAGAGAAAAGGAAGAAATCTAATGGTGCACGCTGAGGAGACACTAACGTTGAAGAATGGTGCACGTTGTAGCATGCAATATAACATATAATTTTTATTTTTATTTTTTGATAAAAAAATATAATTAATATTACATATAATTATAAATATATGCATCGCTACTCACTAGGCGCCTATGGGAGACAGAAATCCAGTAATCGGATCCTTACGTCATTGGGCATGTTTGCATTCTAAAAAAAAAACAAACTTTTTTTTATAATATTTATGATTAAAAAATAATGCTAAATGATGCTTAAATATTGAAGTCAAATATCATTTCATGAAATTTAACCTTTGTTTATATATATTATTATAACGTCCCGTGATCTCATTGTAGAGGTATTGTCCGCTTTGATTTTAGAAAAACTACGTGCTTGAGTGTTTTCCAAGAGGTCACTCATCCCAGTGCTACTCCAACCTAAGCACGTTTAACTACGAAGTTTTTCATCACTAGCATCACGATTTTGTCCAAAAGGCGCATTTATCATTTGAGATCATGTTATCTACTTATACAGCCCAAAAGACGATTCATTCCTGTGCCTCTCTCACCACTCATTATTAATCGACTTAAAAGCTTGCCAGGAGCTGCACTTTGCCTCAGTGATTTTTTTCTCTTAGGACATCACCCGACGATCACTCCCCACCTCTTCGGCCACGGGTGTCACAATTATTCAAAAAAAAAAGTACTTCAAGAAGAATAAATTTCCTTCCCACGCTACATCAATATAAACAGTAAAAAGATATAATAAATTTTATCGTCCTATTGACAGATCTATAAATGTGTGAGACTCTGTAGGCTCTGAAGGCACAAAAAAATCAGAGATGTCTAAAAACTCATGCAGAATCATGTCAACTCTAGCAGTCTCTGAAATATCAGTAATCAATATTATGAAAAAATTTTCCTCTAGCTATATGCTCTTTGCAGTATTAGCCCATCCTCTAGCAAGTCCAGTCACTTGCCATGTGCTTCTAATATTAATCGCTCTAGTGAACAATCTGATATCAATTGTCGCAAGGAGGCTGCCACCGTAATATCTGGTAGCTACTTTGGCTCCCACAACGCTATTCGTTCTCACCATTATCACATACTAAAATCAACTAAGATTTTCTACGTGGTACCGTTCATATAAGTAAAATCAAATTCTTTATGTATGTGGCACTACTGTCACATAAAATTTATTTTTTATTTTAATATTAAAAAATTTATAAAATATAAAATAAAATAAAAATTTTATTTAAATATATATTAGATATGAAATAAAATATAATTTTAATTTTAAAATTTATGCACAAAAAATAAAATTAATTTTTACATGAGAATTTATATTAAATGAGATGATTTCAAATGATGCACAAAAAAATGATTTGACTATTTTAGGCACTCTTGTTATGACATTTAACGAAATTCCCAGAAATAAAAATTATTCTATTTACATCACGCTAGCTATCCACTTTTGATGCAGCTTCAGCAGAGAGTTATTTTCGTACTACTATAATTGTGTATACATACAATCACAAATGTTTTATTAAATAATTGAACTGATTTTTTTTTGTAAAAATAATTGACTTAAATAATTGAGATATTATCATTCACGTGTGCATGTGAAATATAATAAAATATGAAGAAATTGATGTCCATTAAGAGTTCAGTTAAAGAATATCCAGGAATATTATCATTCCCGATCTTTGTTGAAACTGGGAAGTCCAGGACTTTCGCCAAGATCAGAAATTTGATTACACACTTAAATATTTCTATGGTTGTGAGATTTATGGCAATATTTACTGGACAATGGTGGAATATGGTTGTGAGATTTATGGCAATGTTTACTGGACAATGATTGATTTGTAAATTCATCGTTGAGAAGCGCACGGGCCTCAGTAATTTGGGTTCCTCATTTCATTACCATTTAGTTTATACTTATTTTAACAGAAATGCTATATTCTTTTTGATAATTTCATTCTTTCTCCATTTAGGTATTTTTTCTTTTTAATTGTAATTGTCCATATAGATTTTATCGAATTAGTGTTGAATCTTTCTGGCCACTGCTCCGCCGGCAGCTGCTCCACCAACTGTGCAACGTGTCCTTTTTTTCCCGATCTTTGCTGAAGGTGGCAAGCTCAGGAATTTCACCATGATCGGGGCTTTCGTTACACACTTAAATATCTCTATAGTTGTGAAATTTATGGCAATATTTCGGATAATGGCAGATGTGCAAATCCATCACAGAGAAGCGCACGGGCCATAATAATTTGGGCTCCTCATTTCATTAAGATTTAGTTTATACATATTTTAAAGGAATGCTACATTCTTTTTTATAATCTCATTCTTTCTCCATGTAGGTATTTTTTTAATTGTAATTATTCATATAGATTTTATCGAATTAGTGTTGAATCTTTCTGGCCGATGCTCCTCCGGCAGCTGCTCCACCAGCTGTGCAACTCGTCTTTTCTTTCTCGATATTTGCTGAAGGTGGCAAGCCCAGGAATTTCGCCACTTAAATATCTCTATGGTTGTGAGATTTGTGGCAATATTTTCTGGACAATGGTTGATTTGCAAATTCATTGCAGAGAAGCGCACGGGCCATAGTAATTTGAGCTCTTCATTTTATTATCATTTAGTTTACAAATATTTTAACATAAATGCTATATTCTTTTTGATAATCTCATTCTTTCTCCATGTAGGTTTTTTTTTCTTTTTAATTGTAATTGTTCATATAAATTTTATCGAAATAGTTGAATCTTTCTGGGCGCTGCTACGCTGGCAATTGCTCCACCAATTGTGCAACGCGTCCTTTTTTCCCAATCTTTGCTGAAGGTGGCAAGCCTAGGAATTTTTCAAGATCAGGACTTTGGTTACACACTTAAATATTCCTATGGTTGTGAGATTTATAGCAATATTTTTCGGACAATGGCTGATTTGCAAATCCTTCACAGAGAAGCGCCCGGGCCATAGTAATTTGGGCTCCTCGTTTCATAACTATTTAGTTTACACACATTTTAATAGGAATGATATATTCCTTTTGATAATCTCATTATTTTCTTTATGTAGTTTTTTTTTAATTGTAATTGTCCATATAGTTTTTTTCGAATTAGTGTTGAATTTTTCTAATCGCTGCTCCGCCGGCAGCTGCTCCTCCTGCTGTGCAATGCGTTCTTTCTTGCCCGATCTGTGCTTAAGGTGGGAAGCCCAAAACTTTTACAAAGATCGAGACTTTGGTTACACCCTTAAATATCCTTATGGTTGTGAGATTTGTGGTAATATTTTCTGGACAATGGCTGATTTGTAAATTCATCACAGCAAAGCGCACTAGTCTCAGTAATTTGGGCCCCTCATTTTATTACCATTTAGTTTACACACATTTTAACAGGAATGCTATATTCTTTTTGATAATCTCATTCTTTCTCCATGTAGGCATTTTTTTTTCTTTTTAATTGTAATTATTCATATAGATTTTATTGAATTAGTGTTGAATCTTTCTCGCCGCTGCTCTGTCGGCCGTTGCTCCACCGGCTGTGCAACACGTCCTTTCTTTCCCGATCTGTGTTTAAGGTGAGAATCCTAAGAATTTTGCCAAGATCGGGGCTTTAGTTATACACTTAAATATCACTATGGTTGTGAGATTTATAGGAAAGTTTTTCAGACAATGGCTGATTTGCAAATCCATCGCAGAGAAGCGCACGGGGCCATAGTAATTTGGGCTCCTCATTTCATTGTCATTTAGTTTACATACATTTTAACAGGAAATGCTACATTCTTTTTGATAATCTCATTCTTTATCCATGTAGGTTTTTTTTTCTTTTTTATTGTAATTGTCCATATATATTTTATCGAATTAGTGTTGCTGATCGCTACTCCGCCGGCAGCTGCTCCACCAGGTGTGCAACGCGTCCTTTCTTTCCCGATCTTTGCTGAATGTGGCAAGCCCAGGAATTTCGCCAAGATCGGGGCTATGGTTACACACTTAAGTATCCCTATGGTTGTCAGATTTGTGGCAATGTTTATCAAATAATGGCTGATTTGCAAATCCATCGCAGAGAAGCGCACGGGCCATAATAATTTGGGTTCCTCATTTCATTACTGTTTGGTTTACACACATTTTAACAGGAATGCTACATTCTTTTTGATAATCTCATTCTTTCTCCATGTAGGTATTTTTTCTTTTTAATTGTAATTATTCATATAGATTTTATCGAATTAGTGTTGAATCTTTCTGGCCGCTGCTCCGCCGTAAGCTGCTCCACGAGCTGTGCAATGCATCATTTCTTGCCCGATCTTTACTGAAGGATGGAAGCCCAGAAATTTTGCAAAAATCGAGACTTTGGTTACATGCTTAAATATCCCTATGGTTGTCAGATTTGTGACAATATTTACTGGATAATGGGTGATTTGCAAATCCATCACAGAGAAGCACATGAGCCATAGTAATTTGGGTTCCTCATTTCATTATCAATTTGTTTACATACATTTTAACAGAAATGCTATATTTTTTTGATAATCTCATTCTTTCTCCATGTAGATATTTTTTCTTTTTAATTGTAATTGTTCATATAAATTTTATCGAATTAGTGTTGAATTTTTTTGGCCGCTGCTCCGCCGGCAGCTTCTCAACCAGAGCTATGCAACGCGTCATTTCTTTCCCGATCTGTGCTGAAGGTGCGAAGCCAAGGAATTTTGCCAAGATCGGGGCTTTGTTTATACACTTAATTATCCCTATGGTTGTGACATTTGTGACAATATTTTTCGAACAGTGGCTGATTTGTATATCCATTACAGAGAAGTGCAAGGGACACAGTAATTTGGGCTCCTCATTTCATTAAAATTTAGTTTACACACATTTTAACAGGAATGCTACATTCTTTTAATAATCTCATTCTTTCTCCGTATAGTATTTTTTCTTTTTAAATGTAATTGTCCAAATAGATTTTATCGAATTAGTGTTGAATGTTTCTGGTCGCTGCTCCGCCGGCAGCTGCTCCACTAGTTGTGCAACGCAGCCTTTCTTTCCCGATTTTTGTTAAAGGTGGAAAGCCTAGGAATTTCGCCAAGATCGGGGCTTTGGTTACACACTTAAATATCTTTAAAGTTGTGAGATTTGTGGCAATATTTTCTGGACAATGGCTGATTTGCAAATCCACCGCAGAAAAGCGCACTGGCCATAGTAATTTGGGCTCCTTGTTTCATTACTATTTACTTTACACACATTTTAACAAGAAAGGTATATTTTTTTGATAATCTCATTCTTTCTCCATGTTGTTATTTTTTCATTTTAATTGAAATTGTTCGTATAGATTTTATCGAATTAGTGTTGAATCTTTCTGGCCGCTGCTCCGCCGGCAGCTGCTCCACCAGCTGTGCAACACGTCCTTTTTTCCCGATTTGTGCTGTAGGTGGGAATCTCAGAAATTTTGCCAAGATCAGAGCTTTGCTTACACACTTAAATATCTCTTTGGTTGTGAGATTTGTGGCAATGTTTACTGGCG